>JAVYIG010012634.1:0-52280 GCA_035222895.1 Strongylocentrotus droebachiensis
ACCCCCGGTGGAATGGGGGAGAAGTCTTCACGATTCGAAAGTAGCCTTTGGTGATTGGGGCCATTCACAATAGCCTGATATTACATGGGGGAGGGGGTGACTCACGATTTATACTTTAACACGAACATTCCTCTAGGCTACTCACCGATTCATGGACTAACCCTTCTCTGTCTAAACAGAAGCAACCTGAAAACACTTTCTTGCAAGGGAAAATTCAGATTTTGTAATTATTATTAATATTTTTTTGTTTAGGGGAGGGGTTGGGGGAGAGTTCTTTGTTTTGTTGCGGTTTGCCTTGGGGGCCAAGGAGGAGGGAGTGGTACGGCAAGACTGAAAAAGATCTGACACACAAACACACAAAATAATGGTTAAAGGATTTGTAGGTGCCTAGTCGTTGGGAAATTCGAATGGGGCACATTCATTGTGTATGATTTAGGAATGAAACAATAGGTAATAAAAGGGCTCACGGCCAGGTTATGTCCCCCTCCCCCCCGCCGAAAAATCATAACAATCTTTCAGTTCTTTCTTCCACCTCGAGAGACATTCTGTAGCCAAGAGTATTGGCAGCCCCAGAGGCGGGCCTGGCTCTTGCATATTCTGCGTCATCCAACATGTCAAATAGTTCAAACTTTAAAATAATATTTACTTCTTTCTATTTCATTTTCTTCCATCAACAAAACACTAAATTAATAAATTCGTACATGTAAAAGCTAACATTATCAACGATAGAAAAGAACATTCTGACTTTCATTTTGGTAATCAAATTGAGGGATAAATTTGATTTTCATGGGGTACACTTTACGCCCCCCATGCAGGAAGAACGACATTTAATGCCTCCCTTGGGTACGGTGTGGGGAGGGGGCTACCTAAAGTCTAGGGCTTCAACATCGAAGGATAACAGAAAAAATAGTATTTTGGAGTGTGAGTGGGACCTCTACCTGCCAAGACAACCAAAGATGTCTAGCTTACCCACGCTTGCAATGACTTCAAATCGAAACATAACAGAGCTATATTACTTCGGTCGAGTGTGAACGGCGTTTTTAGCTGCCAAGACAACCAAAGAAGAGAGGTACATGTTTCCTGGTCTTTATGATTCATCAGAGTTCCTGAAGGAATATAGTTTCCTGTTCCGTCTGATATGTCATTGCCACCATACAGTCCATACTGTACCGAGACATGGTGGGTTCTAGACTCATCTTTACTCATCCATTATTGGGATAATGGTCCGAGGGAAGGTGTCATGTTATTTCGTGGCCTAATTTGGTAGTTCAAGTTTTGCGATGCGATTGCTGTCATTTGAATGCTGCTACCTTAACATTTTGCAGATTCAGTCTCCCCTCAGTTTTTTCCTAGCTTTCTTAATAAATGTTCTTGATTTGATTTGTGTTATGAATACCTCCTCACCGAATCGGACGCAGATCACAAATTGTAATTACAATGTCATGATACGCTCCCCAAAATCAAATGTGAAATGCATTTAAAAAGGGTCCGGTGACGGCATTATCAAAATGGATAATTTACACGAGCCCCACACTGCGACCAAACTATTCAACTGTCAACTTGGGGATATCAAGCTACATTGCAGGAAGGAGTGGGGCACGGTGATGGTGGTGTTGTGTGGGAGGGGAGGGGGGGGGGGGGCAATTTCCCTTAACTAAATATGCAGGTTTTCTAAAGTATTGTAATAAGACATAATCATTGCCGATTTAGTGGTCCCTGTTCGCGGCTTGTTGACCAAAGATATGATCATAACTGTTTAAAATCTATCATGTGACATTTGATATGGTAGGGGAATGAATGAAGTTTATTCTCGCTAGAAAATGGACAAACTAGCCCGAGCCTATTTACTTGAGCTAACCATATATATCGCGGTCCTATTCGCGGAAGTGGTGAGCTGTTCAAACCAAAATTGAAGGTACATGTATATCCACTTGGTTATGAATAGAGTAGCAATTATGATAAGTGGAAAAGTGAGTGGGTGAGCGAGTAAGAGAGAGAGAGAGAGAGAGAGAGAGAGGGGGGGGAGGGAGAGAGAGAGAGAGAGGAGAGAGAGAGAGATAGAGAGACAGAGAGAGAGACAGAGAGAGAGAGAGAGAGAGAGAGAGAACATAACAGAAAGAGACACCGAAAGAAAGCGCGAATGCGAGGGGGGGGGGGGGGGATGGGGCTCTCTGTGCGTGAGACGGTTTGTATTCTTGTTGATCATGTTACATTGATACATGGTATGCGATTACACGCTTGGATTAATACAATCGAAAATATGATATGCAAGTGATCGTGAATGAAAATAATCAATCATTTTTACAACAGAGGGAAGGAGGAAGTGCTAAAATATTCAGTTTTCATGATCCATTGCGTTTTGCAGGACCCGAACTAATCCCCATATTATTGAGGTTAGACTGACGAATAAACGGATTAGTGGAAGCGTGAAATCGGGATTTATAAAATCCGTTATTCACTGAGCGGGGGAAAAGAGATGTACGCCTACATGTACATTACGAAATATATGCATATAAATAGGGAATGTTTTTTTAAGAGCGATGTTTTAAAAAGTATGTGGGGGGAGGGGGTGGGGGGAGGGGGGTCCGCCTTATATTAAATGAGAAAACAGATCAGTGAAGTATTAGGAAATCCGAGAAATATATGTAAGTTATGATTTAGTTCTTCTTCTTTTTTTACACACTGTAACACAACGACTGACAAGGGTTTTTGCCTGCAAACTACTCTCCCCATAGATTGCTTTCCTTGACGCGAGGTTATCGTACTATGTTCTCTTAATTAAGTAAGTGGCTATATAGGGGGACTTAATACCATTCCCCTTCCGGATTTAGACCTCATTTAATCCCAGGTGGTTAACCAACAGGGGCTTGTCGAGTTCCAATCACCGTTACGTAAGCTCGACCTCTGGCTCGGTTTACACGACGGTCCGTTAATTTAGTTTAGGTCGGGGTTTTATACTTCGGTTTATATAAATGTAGTTGGGGGTCGTGCAGACGTACTTATACAAAACCAATTACTAGTAATTGGAAGGTACAAACCAGCGCCATAACTACGAGCGGTGGGGAGGTGTCCTCTCACTCGAAGTAATGGGCCGTGTAGACGCAATTAACTTCGAGTTTGCGAGGTTTCACAAACTTTTCAGTTTCAAGAAACTGTTACGGTCCAGTGTGAACATAGCTAATACGAGAGAAAAAAACACGAATTAATTAATAGATTGATTTGAAGTAGCTCATGCGCGGTCGCAACATGCAAGAAAGGGTTTAAAGGGAAGACTATGTATACTGCTCTGCATAAGAAGAAGAAACACAAGAAAGGGACAAAAGGGGTAAAGGAAGAAGAAGAAGCAGAAGAAGAAAAAGAAGAAGAAGAAGAAGAAGAAGAAAAAGAAGAAGAAGAAGAAGAAGAAGAAGAAGAAGAAAAAGAAGAAGAAGAAGAAGAAGAAGAAGAAGAAGAAGAAGAAGAAGAAGAAGAAGAAGAAGAAAAAGAAGAAGGAGGAGGAGGAGGAGGAGGAGGAGGAGGAGGAGGAGAAGAAGGAGGAGGAGGAGGAGAAAAAGAAGAAGGAGAAGAAGAAGAAGAAGAAGACGAAGAAAAAGAAGAAGAAGGAGAAGAAGAAGAAGAAGAAGAAGAAGAAGAAGAAGAAAAAGAAGAAGACGAAGAAAAAGAAGAAAGACTTGGTCCGGATGACCCTGAAATTATAATTATTACACCAGCATAGTTAGTTACGCATTTAATAAACATGGGTGGAGAGATACGAAACTGGGCGAAACACCTAGTCCAAGAATGTAAGCACCAAGCAAGGATCGAACCCCGGACCTCCCGTACGGTATTAGGGTCAAGAGTCTTCACCAATACACCACTGTGAACACAATGCTCAACATATAGATGCACTGGAACTGTCATGCATAGCTAAAGCATGACAGAATTAATTCTAGGCTTGATTGCATTTAATAGAGCCTAGTCAATGTGATTAATTTGCTCTGTTGATTACTCCTAATAAGCTAAGAGTGCTACTGTATATCTTCATGTTCTACAGTCTCTCATCTCTATCGTGTGTTAATCTCCTCTTTTATCTCCACTTATCATTTTCACTTCGAAATCAAGACTGTTAAAAGTGCGATTTATTACGTTACTTTGATTTATCACAATATTGTTTCGAGTGAAAACTGTATACACAAACATGTCATTAATGTACATCGTATAAGGCCAATCAAAATAGATTCCTTCCTTCTCTTCCAGATTCATTTTTAATAAGTAGGAGGAAGCTCCATGTTATTTAATAATTCCCTATACGCGAATGCTATTTAATCACATGTAACATATTTTTGTCAATTGCATTTACATATAATGTACCTTTCGGGGGCTCAAAACAAGGATTAATAGCAGATATCAATGATTAGTTTAAATAAATCTAACTGTGCATAGATGTCCTCAAAATTCGTTTTCACTCTCAGAACAAACGCATACAACTGTATACAGCTTTTTGGTGTATTTTATCATAATAAGGTATATGGTTTATACTTTTAATTTGAGGGGGTAAGAAAGGGAGAGCGCACGTTCTCTTCCCCTCCCCCATCCTGTCGATCACTGAAAAAAGAAAGAGTGGACTTACCTGAGCAATAACAGCTAAACTGAACTTGAATATCAGTTTCGTGGGGGTAGACAATTGGTGCGATCTACTGAAGTTATTCTTCTGGTCTCTGCCATAAGAAAATGTTCTCAAACTCCACTTTAAATATCTCTCTAGATATCACCACCTTAAATACTTAAACTTCCCCGGTCCTGAACGGTGTTAACGACTTTGGTTTTTGCTTATAACCGTTCACACATCCACCTCCCGTAAGTAAGCAAACTTAATCGGCCAGCGGCTCTCTGACAGTGTATTCATGATATGTGAATACAGGATGAAGGAGGATAAAGCTAGCCAAGTATGAAAAACTCGGCCTACAGAAAGCTCGAGGTAACAATAATTTGCTTATGAAGAGCGACCTCTATCGGAATAGTACACACATTGGTTTCATAGCTGATACATATTGTGGCGGAGTCGCGTCTCACATTTTTGCGAGAAATGTATAAAATGAAATAAAAAATAAGGGTACCAATTTAGCAAACTTTTGAGAAATAAGAAAGGAAAATGTTGATAGCTGTGTGGAGTTAAAAGTTATAGAGTGGGGGAGGGGGTCCTGTCTTTTCACAATTTGGAAACATGAAAGATACATGTACATCTCAGGTTTGTGCCATGACATTTGTTCCGTTATTTTGTTTTTCCTATTTTAATCTCAGCTTGATAGAAGGTCGGAGAAAGATATGGGCATAACATTCTAATCCTAGCCCGGCACTCCCTTGCCAAGGCATTTATACAAATCTGTCGCTCTCCACCCAGGTGTGCATAGTAGGCTACCTGTGATCGAATTTCTGTAATGGTAATTATTGCAGGACCCCCCCCCCCCCCACGAGGAAGAACAGCATTGATACTGAAAAATATTCCCTGTCTAAACAAAATTATTGTTGTTGTTGTTATTGTTATTCTTCCCATTATTATTATCCTTATATAATTATTAGTAGTAGTAGCAGTATTAACTTTATTATAATTATCATCATTATCATCATCTTTATCATCATTATCCTTTTCGTTATTACATGTATTGCCATCATCATGATAATTCTCTCTCTCTCTCTCTCTCATCCTCTTCCTCCCCCTCTTCCTCACTCTTTCACTCACTTACTTGTCAATAATTACATACATGATATGTATGTGATTATTATATTATACTTTTCTACCAAACACTAAAAACACGACACGAACAACACCAAAATACACGTCATTTCTTAATAAAAAAAGTTGACAGTTTAATAAATCTATATTAACATGTATATGGTCATAGTAAGTGCACCGGTGCAATGTTCAAGTATTTAGTTCATGACTGTGACATACATACAAAGTATATGTTACCCTCAACCATCAGCATCATAATATTCTACAATAGCCTACAGAACTGTACTAATTTTAATTTCCTCAAAAATGGAAACATGAGCCAGGAAAACGTCAACCTGACTTACTTCCTTATCTATTAATACAACCTGTATATCATTACAGCAACAAAAGAAAAAGAAAACACAGGTACATAAGCATTCAGACCATCACTCATCTGTATCAATTACTCACGTGATACAAGTCACGTGGTCCCTAGAACAGGCTTTCGACCACGTTACAAAATACCGGTCTCGTGAATATGACGTCATATTAGGATTCTTTGGAGGAAATAGATCGACTTTCCTTTATTATATTTTAAAAAAATACCACCTCCCCACCATTGGTCATGTTGAAAAATTTAAATTGTGATAGAGTTTATTTATGGGCATCCCACGTTTCTCAAAATGAAACAAGTTACTTTAAAATCATTTTAAAAGTAACGCGGTTACACAATGCCGATTAGGCCTATTTAGAACCAATTCGTTATTTCTTGATTTGTAAGGTGAAAAAACATAAATTACTCATGAATAGTTGATTTTATTACTAAACGAGATATAAGTCGGCATCTGCGCAAACAAAAGTTGCAACTTTGCGATAGAGCGTATTATGTACGTAATTCCTTGTTATATTTGGGTCCAGAAAACATACAATAACATTTCCACCACCAATGCAACTCTCTAAATTAATCGTACAGCATAATGTAACTAACAGTTGAATTTCTACTTCTTTCAATAGCTCATTAAATAATATATGATGTCATAGGTATAAGATAATTATGTGTTCAAGAAAATTGCACTAATAAACAAACAGAAATTCATGGTAAACATAAAAAATGACGTAATATATAAAAACAAATATAATTGCAATCAAAATGCACCACATCATTAGAATATACATCACATAGACATCGCAAGTCTCTCAAATAGAGGATACCAGCTTTATGTGCGTGTTTTGAAGCCCAGTAAAAACAGAGGCGGATCCAGGATTCTCTTTGAAGGGGGGAGGAGTACTCCCAAAAAAGCACAGGTCTCATGAGCGCCAACTTGTGCATTTTTTTTTTTTTTTGGGGGGGGGGTATCCCAAAGTGGGTTTTGCGGACAGGGGACGCCCCCCCCCCCCACTCTCCCTTACTGGAAACGCCACCGAAAACAAATATTTAAGAGCATTTCGTAACCAATATCTAAATCCGGCTAAGATAATGTATCATTTTCTGCCGTTTAACGACCTTAAACAAGTTGATGAAGACCATTGCGAAGGGTAGGCCTATGAAATATTATGGCAAAACAAGATTAAATGTAATATCCAAATAAAAATCGCATTGTATCGTTTTATCTTGAAGTTATATATAAAACTATATATACTGCAGCAAACTAACAAAGAAATAATGAACCAGATATGACATTCCACAAGCATGTACAAACATAGACTAAAATGGAAGATCTTCGATTTAGTTATCGCCTGTACAAAAAATGGTCAGAAATTAAAATAGTAAGAAGTTGGTAAGGGGGGGGGGGGGGGGTTGGGATGGGTATGGTCTGCAGAGTTTTTAGAGAAAGTAATCTTCTTTGCAGTATTACAAAGACAGGCTGAGAATGATCATGACAAAAATATCAGTATAAATAATAATTACAAAACTTAGATTTGCCGTATACACATAAATGTACGTGCAAGTAACAGAACTCATTGTAGAAGACATAATAATTCATAGGAATATGACGCCCTCTTATCCATCACAGGAATGAGTATATGGGACTACACATTCATGTCGCATGATAGTTTGGTCCAAACGTTTAAAATATTTCTCCTCGGTTTTCGAACATAAGGGCTTTTGAAAAGCAATCTTCCAGTGAACATTTTCTACTTCGCGGATATTCTTCAAACTGACACAAAAATAAACTCAAAATATCTTTCGTTTTTACCAGGACCCAACCTACTCTTAGATAAATATAAAATGAAAGCTTGAAAATAATAGATAACCTCAAAATGTTACTCTTATGTAACAAAAGTGTCTTTCAGCCACAAAATTTACGTTTTAACGTTTTAGTAGCGTTGCGTTATAAATTTGATGTCGTTGCATAATAAAATCAAATATACATGTGATGTGATACTGGCGATTATTCGCTCTTTTTGAAGAGAAGTAATCCAGTTTCTTCTCTTCGTGCCTGGCATCGTAACCGTGCTCAATTAGAATATTCATCATATGAACAAATTAACACTTCTATGGAAGTTCATCTGTCCGGTGAAAGGTATAGTTGAGAGTCAGAACTTTGGATCTCTATGACCCGGTGATTGGTCATGACGTCAGAAAGGTCAACCCAGGTCACATTGCTGATGAACACTTTACCTGAAGAGCTGAGGAACTTCGAAGGTAAACATTCTATTATCAAGATCAATAGTTAAACTCTCAACAAGAAAAATGATCACAATGGTTAATTATGCTCTATGTTTTATCATTGAACGCACTTTGATCTTCTTCCCCTTAGGAACTTTATTTCCCCTAACCGATTTCAGGAGTAACAATGTAGTGAAATTCAGCCACATTATGAAATGGATTCAGCTACAAACAATATATTGATGATATGAGTTTTGCCAAGGACATCAATAAAACAAAGTATGTGCACATTAACATAATATCATTAAACGGCCGATCTGTTTTCTTATTTACACGCACCATATAGTGATCAATGCGAGTTTAATTGAGAACATACGTGTTCGAACAATTATAACAGAAACATTGCGGCATATCTTCTTAAACACCATAACTATGCCATAAGCAGTTTATTATGCTTCTTATTTTGTATATTCCTCATGAACATACAACCATACATCAATCACGCACAATACAATAATCATTCTTTGAACTCGTAAAATCTACGAATAGTACTTTTTTGTTCCAATTAACAATGTTTTCCCTTAGAACTCTACGATCTTAACGTGTTAACTACCACGTCGTAATACACTAATTGAAAAAATACAATTCAATAATAATTATTCAACTTTATCTACACAATTACAGCAATTACCATTCAGCCGCCAATTTCATATATTAATAGAAAAATACGAAAGACCCCACTCGAGCTATATATACCAATTTCATTTCTCACGGCCCCTCGGACAAAAATTAAAACAATCACAGCATATATAAAATCAATATGATGGTTTCAGACTATATACAAGAAACTTTTAGCATTTAAGATATAAACATACATCTCGATAATATTAATATCGTCACGTTGGGACTTTCACTGCTCAGATAAGGTTTTTAATAGTCGCTATATTCACAATTATCCTTAGACATACAAAACTTAATTACCTACGCTTAACGCATGTTTTTCCCCCAAAATGAGAAGGCTTAAAGCATTATTTAACGATATATCAAAGTCAATACCATATTTAAAAAAGGTGTCATAGTATGTCTAACATTACACAGAAAAACCCTTTTACCATCGTTGCAATTTCTTATCCCGACTATTACGTTTACACTACACTGAAACATTCTTTTGTACAAACATGATACAAACGTCGCATTACAATTATAAATTACAACAATGTAAAAGGTATAAAAGGCACAAAAATCTGATTTAGTATGTGACGTAAATCTTTATAGCTTCACTCAAACGTGAGCATTTGAAACACTGCAGCCTTATAAATATTACCATGACAACGTACAGTAGGTGAATGCAAGTTTTAGAATGAGTTCAATTTGTGAATGATTCTACGGTGTATGGAACTATTGGTATTACTTTAGTTGTCAGTTCGTGCTAAATGAACAAAATGTAACTAAGCAAAGTCTCAAGCTTCTTAATTCAATGTGAGACATGATTTGCTACAATGACTTTGATTCGTATCTCCTAAACAATATTTGTGACATGAATTAAAAACACTATCGTGTGTGCAAGAGTGATAGTTTCTACTCAACATTCTATGTATTATTTGTATGAGGAGTGCATGTCATCATTTATTAACTTAAACTACATGTAATCTTGTGACATAATTAATCAAAAGCACTATAGTGTGTGTAATAAAGATATCTTGGAGAGTTCATCCGTTATTTTTAAGAGTGTTCATCCGTTATTTTTAAGAGTGTTCATATCCAATTCGTTATTTTGAAGAGTGTTTATATCCAATCACCAAATTCATGCATTATTTCGAAGGATGTACATCCCATTATCGAATTGATCTTTTAAAAAAAATGAATTGCAAAGAGGGATGTCTTATGAACAAAACTGGACTTTTTTAGGCCATATGTATTTTCCTTCAAGATCTACATAATTTTGCCGTAAGAAAAAGTCCGCACCTAAAAACGTTAATAACAAAGAGATATGAACAAAAATAACAATGACGGTATTGTGTTTTGGTGAGAAGTCTTGCATAGTGAGATCGTGTTTCATACTAACTATACACCACACCTTCAGCCCATTAGGTAGTTGATTAACACTGTATTTAGCAGCTTCACTGTAACATAATGTTATGGATTCTAAATGGATATACCAACACCTTGTTAATGCATCCACAAACCATGTTAGTTATTGTTTTGATTGTATGCACAAAAGCGTTAGATTTGCACCGAAGTGAAGAAATGCAATAGTGACAATTTACCTATCACAATAACATAATATGACTGTATGTATCTGCAATATTTTGCACAAAGCACACAGACAGATAAGTGTTGGATCTGTAAACTGCAGCTCCACTTGAAAGGTAAAACAGTTTATACACTACATGTTATTTTCAATGACAGGACGGTACACAATACAACAACATACTTCTGTTTCACTGTTTTGTCACTGGTCACATTCGTTCGGTGTTAGAACATTTTTTTTGAGATTTAATCTCCAAATACAAGAAACTTTAGCACTGAAAAGTGAATGAAACACCCACCGATAGGAGAACCTTTTGCGCCCGTTAAAAAAAAAGAATTTTACCTTAAAACACGAAATATCAGTTGCTGCTTTTTTAATAAAAAGAGATACTTAAGTTACACATTTCACTGGTTAAATGATTATGTATTGCAGTACAGAGTGAATTATGAAATAAATCAAAAGAGAACTTGACTGTGCCTGAGTGTGACTGTGCTTAAGAAAGAGGAGCTTGCAAAGCAAGAATTGGAAATATTTACCATAGAAACCAAGTAAAATACGCATAATAATCCCGTTCCAGAAAGCAGAAATGTTATTATTTCTGATTATCTGCATGCAGCGGGTTATCAACACGAGATATCGGAGTAAGATAGATATCATTGGTACGCTGGAAAGTAAGATATGCAGAAACAGAGAAATCGTTAAAATCAGTATAATCATAGATTCATATTATGTTATATGCCATAAGCATTTTAAATCATTTTTTCCCCAAGCAACAAGTTTATTAATGCCCAAACATTGGGTTTTCAAACCTGGTAGATGAAGATTTGAATAGAGGATTCTCTTTCTGTAAGATAAGGACAAAATAGACAAGAAAACAGTTTCAGTAATAGCAGATGTCTTGTTTGATACCCGTGTACAGTGCGAGTACGCTATCTTCTTTATAGCCAGTAATATAAATAAGGAGATTGGTATCCCATTGCAGACATAGGAGTGTACGTTATTTGCCATATGTTGGATTCTTGAATGTCGTTGTCGATGACTTGTAGATGGGGTTATCACTCTGGAAGATACAAAGGAAGAAAATAGAAAAGATGGGATATCTCAATGTGTTGCACCGTGGTGGGTAACAAAGTGACTTTATACATTCATTCATTCACCTACGAGAATGTAACAATTCATATTGGAAGAGAACAACTGGCTACCGTTGATCAATTCAAATATGAAGGGTCAACAGACTATCACAGATGATGCTAATATGCTCTGGAAGTCAAAACCAGAATTGCGTTTGCCGAATTTGCTCTTGAAAGTCTGAAACCATTTTGGAATGACAGGAACATCACAATGGCAGCTAGAGTGAGCCTGTTGAGAGAATGGGTAACAACAGTCTTTCTCTACGGCGTAGGAACAAGGACACTGGTTGCAGAGATGGATAAAGCGAATCAATGCTTTTGAGAAGAATTGTATGAGAAGGCGTCTGCATATCCAGTACACTTCGCCTACGTCCAACACGCAAGTGAGAGAGACATTAACAATAATAATAATAGTTATAATAATATTAATACAAAAATTAATAATAGTGGCTTTTTATATATAGCGCTCATGTCTAGACTAGAAATTCCTGACGCTCCGCAGTTATTACCCAGGCTTTAGCATGGCTGCCATTATGGCGCTCTAGCATTTCAAGGAGTTAATTCCTGCCAGGTACCCATTTACATCACCTGGGTCGAGTGTGGCAAATGTAGCTTAATGTCTTGCCAAAGGATATTAGATTAATGGAGAGTTATGAACACGAGCACCTCATCACGTGTCTAAGATCGCGCTAGTCGCTGACACATTCCTAGGTAAGCAAGTTTTGATTAATGCTCAATAGCCATAACATGATTTGTTAAAGAACGCAATAGTTGTAGTTGCCTACCCAGTCCTAATCAGTGAATGTCACCTGGGGGTGTTTCACAAAGATCCTAAGTTGAACTTATCTCTAAGTTGGACTTAACAGTTATGGTAAGCTGTTAGCATCTTTGAAAATATTTGGTAAAAGTTATTTCAAAAGGCATAAAATGTTGATTCAAATGATTCATATTTTCTATAATCAAGGAGATTCCAACAGGCACCGATGAGGCATTGTTTGTTATATAGAGGGGGCAAGTAGCTATAAGAAGTGCAGTGGGGCGTTAAAGCAAAGAGGGACAAGGGTTCGAGCCTTACCTGATCCCATTGGGCTTTCTTGCAGTCGTTCTCCCACTGAGCATACTCTCTCTTATCTTGTACGTAGGTGTATAACCTCCAGGCGCAGACCAGGATCATGCCAATCAGTACGATGCCCAGGATGATTCCGATGACGATCCATCTGATTTCTTCCACCGACAGCGTTGGCTTGCTTATGGGTTCGATGCATGCTGTTCGATGAGGATGAAGATGAGGGCATTGTTTATCACATTTAGGGATATGGTACATGGGACAGTGCATGGATCAACTGGTACTCCCCCTCCCCTCTCCCTTTTTCTTTCATTTTCTCTCTGTCTCTCTCTCTCTCTTTCTCTCTCTCCCTTTCTCTTTCATTTTCTCTCAAGCTCAAGCACGCACACCCAAACCCACGTTGTCTCTCTACTTCCAATCGCTCCTTCCCTACCCCCAATCTCTGTATTTCTGTATATCTATGTCTTCCATCCACTCTCTCTCTCCCCCTCTCTCTCTTCCTTTCTCTAACCCACTCTCTCCATTTCTCTCTCTCTCTCTCTCTCTCTCTCTCTCTATCACTCTCTCTCTATATATATATCTCTCTACACCTGTCACTCCTTCGTCTCTTGGAACTTAACTGTCCCTTGTATTAACTTATAACTTCTATTTTTGACACATTATACAGGTACTTACTTTGTGTCCCCTCAACATATACAGTGACTGTTTCGTTCTCCGAGACAACGACAAACTTAAAAGTGCAGTCGTCGCTTAGCGGAAAGTTACATTCGGGGTTGTCTTCCGTATCTGAAATGACAGAGATAAATAAGAGATGAATAATATAATAATATTAAAATATTCGGTTCTTGTATAGCGCTGATCACATTATAAAACGTCTCTATACCTTCCAAAGAGCTTTGGAAAGTATTACCCTAGCTTTAGCTCCGGCAGCCGTAATCAGTGATCAGTGCATTTCAAGGAATAATCCTACCATAATATTTGATAAATAGTTCATTACCCGATAATGGATCAATGATGCAGAACTGATTTGCAATCATTTTACATTTTGATTAATTGACTAGTAATCTACTGGGCAAAATGGAAAGCAATTGTACCATACACCTTCAACATTGGGTAAATCGATGATACTGGTGCTACGCATGCTCCACTTTTTGTGGTAAACGTGCCGTATTATACAAACAAATCAACACTTACACTACACATTCATTAACTCATTAACACTCATCATACTTACACTCGTCAATACTTGTAACGTTGATAATGTTGACGGTACACATGTCGCACTGTTCGGGTGTTAGCCTGCCTGTTCCAAACACTGTACACTCGACACAATCTCGGTGTATGTGACAGATTCCAAATGCACATGTCTGCCATGAGAGAATAAAAAGTCAGTTTCATTAAAAATGTAACATTTACTTTCGTATTCAAGAAAAAGCTTTCAAATCATACTTAGTTCAATGCAAAATAATATAGTTTTATTAAATTTCTTAAAATGTAAAAGCATTGATATTTATATCAAAATGTTATATCAAAATAATAAATTGAAGAAACGTCACATACATGTATTGTTACACCATTAATCATTATCGGCACTCAAAGCACATTTTTTAGCTCAGTTCAGTAGTAATTTAACGAGTGCATTATTCTACTACTATAAGTACTATTATTACATTATCATCATTATTACAAAAGAAGGTAACCGTGGCATAATTCCAGATGTTTGCTTTCAGATCTTGCCTATTTAATAGAAAATTTATGTCCCCATGAATTTAATTCAAAATATCTAAGAGGACTTAGCAACAACATTTATCAAAACAAACTTACAGGGCATTTCTCACACGTTTTCCCCTGAAACTGTGAGTCTGCAAAACACTCGCAGGCTCCGCACACACAGGTTCCGTGAGCGTTACATTCCAACTGTAATGACAAAAAGAGAATGTTATTGAGGACATTTTGAACACGATAATATCTCAGTGATACCGCAGTGAAACAACAGTATGCCACAATGCCAACATAGTGATAAATCAGTGATGCCACAGTGACACCACAGTCATAACTCAGTCTTGCCACAGTTACACCAGAGTGATACCATAGTAAAACCCCCAGTGATACCATACTGATACTACAGTGTTACCCCAGTGATACTTTAGTGATGTAACAATGATACCATAATGATACCATAGTGATACCACAGTAAAAACCACTGTGATACCACAGTAAACCACAATGACATCTCAGTGATACTAAAGTGATACCACAGTAAAAACCACTGTGGTACCACAGTGAATCACAATGACATCTCAGTGATACTAAAGTGATACCACAGTGATACTACAGTGATGTCTAAGTGATACCACAGTGATACTACAGGGATGATACAGTGATACTACAGGGATGCCACAGTGAAACGTCAGTGATACCACAGTGATACCACAGTGATACTACAGTGATACCACATTGATACCACAGTGATACCACAGTGATAACTATTTGAACCACAGTGATACCACAGTGATACCACAGTGAAACCACATGAATACCACATTGATACCACAGTGATACCACAGTGATACCAGGGATTCCACAGTGAAACCTCAATGGTACCCACAGTGGTACCATAGTGATACCACAGTGAAACCTCAGTGACACCTACTTAAACCACAGTGATACCACAGTGATACCAGGGATGCCACAATGATACAATAGTGACGTCACATCGATACCACAGTGATACCAGGGATGCCACAGTGAAACCTTAGTGATACCACAGTGATACCACAGTGATACCACAGTGACACCACATAGATACCACAGTGATAATCAGGGATACCACAGTGAAACCACAGTGAAACCTCAGTGAAACCACAGTGATACCACAGCGTTACCTCAGTAAACTACAGTGATACCACAGCGGTACATCAATGAGCCACATTGATACCACAGTGATACCACATTGATAACACAGTGAAACCACAGTGGAACCATTGCAAAATCACAGTGAAATGATAGTGATACCATTGTAATACAGAGATACCTCAGTGATATCACAGTGAAACCTCAGTGATATAACCGAAGTTCCAACATTGATATCAATGTGAATTCAAAGTGATCCTTGGGTATTAACAAAATATTAAAGGGAAAGTCCACCCCAGGATTTTTTTTAGCTGACGATATAGACCTAATAATACCATGAAGAATGATACAAGTCTCATTAAAATCCATGATCACATAACGAAGATATATCGACTTTTTTATCGAAAATCAGCCGCCCCCCAAATGCAAATGCGTTACATGGGCAAAAAACGATCGCCAAAAAATAACCGATAGTATCGAAATTGTGACGTATGTTGCGAGCTGCCTTCTTATTTCGCAGACATTCAATTTCGCTCGCGGTACACTGTTATCGCACTGACACGACGAATCATGAATGAAAGTGAAAGCGAAAGTGAATGTCTCCGAAATAAGAAGGCAGCTCGCAACATACGTCACAATCGTATCATGCCCATGTAACGCATTTGCATTTGGGGGGCGGCTGATTTTCGATAAAAAAGTCGATATATCTTCGTTATGTGATCATGGATTTTAATGAGACTTGTATCATTCTTCATGGTATTATTAGGTCTATATCGTCAGCTAAAGAAAATCCTGGGGTGGACTATCCCTTTAAGTTTACAAACTACTTTATCGTTTGAACGATTGCTTGACTGGTTAGAAATTGATCTTATTACGGATACATAGGTGGGTTAATAAATTCATCCACACAAATATTAGATAAATACCAAGTCACGTAACACGTCCAGAATAGTTCAAATATTGAAGTATCAGTGAAAATATCCAAAAAAAAATCACAGATCTAACATCAGTACATCATTCAAACGAATGACCTTCCATCAGCGATAATTGGTGACTTACTCCATTGCTTGCCCGACACATGTCTTTTCGTGTTGGACAGTCACAACTATCGCCCTCGAAGCCCGGGTTGCATTGGCACTTAGGTTGTCTTGTAGCTACGTCACAGACACACATTCCTTGGTCAGGTCCTACGAACAAAACAAAAAAGAAAATGTTGGTTCTAGTAATGCTAAAAATGAAATACCAACAAAAATACAAAATTCCTTATAATAAAAAACACATTAGGTAATAGAATGTACTTTTTCAATTCCAGGGGATTTTCAAGTTGCCCTGAGGGATTTACCCTAGCTTTCAGCCTAGCTTTCAGCCTAGCTACCATGATACCCTGAAAATTTAAAGGAATTCATTTATGATTACCTTCTTACTACACCTGGGATGAGAGTAGAAAATGTAGGTTGAAGTCTTGTAAAAAAGGGCACTAATGACACAAAACGTTCACCCGTCCATTCATAAGATGCTGTTGATACACATACAACTACACACATTTTGACTGAAAACTTAGAAAAAAGTTTGTAACGAATAAGCCAGTTCACAGTTGCAGTCTGAGCATGAGCAGAAAAAGGTCATTGCAGACCAAATTGTGAAATACACGGAGACGAAATACTGGATACGTGATCATGACAGTTATGTAATCATTATTCATTTATGCACAATCAGTGCACTCCATGATACACAGGTGGAAGTATTCTTTGAAAAGGGGAAACAAAGGCTATGTATATAGCACTTCCATCGCTGTAGGAGTGATTATTTCAAAATGTACAAAGTGGGACCTCTTCATGTTTTGAAGATCTGTGGATATTCGGGGTCAATTGGGACAAGTGCTAACCGTGAACTGGTCTATTGGAGATGAGAATACATACCTCCACAACGCAATCCACGGCTGTATGGACAGTTGAAGTTATCACATTCACAGAATTGTCCTGAGATAACCTCACCAGGGTTCTGAAAATATAACAATACATGGATGAAAATAATAACAATAATAATAATAATGATAATAATAGTGACATAAACATTGTTAAACACTCAAAATAATGATAGCAATATAGACACGTTTCACAAAGTGTTAGATATCCATCAAAAGGGTACCCGAGTATAATGTTAAAAAGTTGATGTGGGTCGGAGAATCTTCACAAAATACATAATAGCGTTACTGCATTATGCCATTAATCATTTAATTTAATTCTTCATTACAGTATTTATTATCAGTTATCCAGAAATCACAAACAGAAACTTATTTACATGCGTAATAAAAAATATTGAGCATAAATAAAATGATAATACAATATATCGTATACAAAGAACAGAAAGCAGGAAATGCCAAATCTGGCATAATGATGTATTATACAATAATTACTCGGACATTTCATTAACATGTGATTAAGCTATAATAAATTAATTTAAATCGTGATAATCCAACATCAATAAGTCGAGTAATGGAAAAAAAGATTATAATAAAATGTCTTTATATCATTATAATGATCTTAACTTTCTATTTATGTATTATGTTGATATCTAAGATCCATTCAAAGAGTATGATATGTATAGCTCACCCCAGTGTTGTCACAGACACATTTCCCACAGATGCATTCTCCACGTCCAGAACAAGTTCTTGTTGTGTTATCCCTGGATAATAAACATATTCATAATGATAATAATAATAATAATTATAATAACAATAACAAAAATAATATCAAAGTCATTTTTATAGCACACTCACACATATTTAAGGGATCCGGTAACTTTGTCTCAGATTCTGAAAACATATTCTGGATTTAGCTCATGATGCAATGATAATTATAATCCTTTAGTTCAGTCAGGAACCCCGTGACTTTTACAAGCCGATCGCCTGTCTGATTATCAAGATATTTATGATTGGAATTACAAATTTTGAAAACCGTTCGCCTGACGGTTTTCATAACACTACAGTCTATTGGGGAAAACGAGTATGGTAAAACCGGTCACTCAAAGATTTTTACTTTTTTGAGGCACTTCTTGATCATTTTGAAGCGCAATTTTTTAGGGCTTCAATATTACATCATATCACAGACACTGATAACACGTAGGGCCGTGTATCTCAGATTTAACATTGTTAAACGATCCCTTTAAATGGCTTGACTTCGCTTCACTCATAGACAAACTTATGTATTATACATCTCTGAACTGAGTCATGCAAGGTGAGCAGTTCATATGATATTCATCCCTAATCTGAGAAAGTTCTATAAACATGATCACAACTACTTTCGAAAAATCAACCCATTCACCTCTGGTAGGAGAGTGAAATATGTGTATTAATGTTGTGGGGGTACCATAGATAATATTTACGTTCTGCATGGGGATGGATCCGTGCTCTCCATGTTGATTTCATTACCGCTGCATTCACACTTGACTCCGTACCGTCCAGGGTTGCAATCACACTCACCACACACCAACGTCCCGTTACCACTGCTGCAAACAGTGCTGTTAGCTTCCTATCAAATGTGAAAGGACAAGTGATATCAACAAGAAAGTGTATTCAAACTGTGGTCCTGTTCACATTCGGCACATAATACACGTTTTCAATATTGTTGCTTACTTCTCTGAACTGTCTGGAAAGACTGGGAAAGGTTGATCATGCAGGGCATGTTTATTGATGTCTACTGTGGCTTTGGAACCACCAAAATCATTTTGTAAAACGGACTTGCTGAAAACCACTTGCAATGCACACAAATATGGATACGGGACTACACATAGGCCTAAGCTATATGTGTCATTATCTGTGGGCAAAACTTCTCAGCTATTCCTTGTCTTATTTTGAATCCGAGGGGATTCGAAAAGCAATAATTTTCAGGGGATCTTTCTTCTATAATATTCTTTCAAGCTGACACAAAAAGAAATAAAAGCCCATAACGGTTTGTTTTCTTCACTTTATCAAAAACTCTAACTTTTATTGCAAACAAAAAAGGATATTTGAAAAAACAATCCTATACACAGGATCATTCTTTTATATTCTTCGAAACTAAAATGAAAAAAATATATTAAACTGCTTTTCATTTTTTCCTACCACAACTCAACTTCCATTTCGAAAGCTTGGGGGATTCATGTTCTTAAGTAGCCTATACTTACCCCTAATCCCTGACAATCGCATTCACACGTCACTTCTAGCTCAATCTGAAGTTCTTCATTGAATCCTACTGGTCCAATGTTAAAACTGATTATATGGAAAGGAAAGAAAAACAAAAAGAAAAACGTCATTAAATTGGAGTGTAATCATAAACAACAGATTATTTTTACAAAACAGCTATGATTTATGGACCACATGTACATTTAATTGCAAAATAGCACTCACTAGTTATTTTTAAATGTTTTAAACTTGTAGGCTGACTTTGAATTTAGCAAGAAATCATAATTCCGTTTTCCCCATGACATTTCAAGAATCCCCCCCCCCCTTAAATACCCAGCCCTCTCATAGTTTGAAACACTCCATATAGAATATATGCATGAATGTTGGTATGACTGTCAAATCATATAAAACATCGCATTCCATACAGATGTTTTTCGAACAATTATTTGCGATAATCTATATTAACCGATACCATTTGATCTCATTTCCCGATTACTAGTGTCGTCTGCACATTAAAGGCTCGTTCAGTTACCGCAAAAGACACCGCGGCTGTGTTACTGCAAATGACTGGCGACTGCGCGCAACAAACATCACTGAGCTCTGTGTTTAACAAACAAAAAACGCCGCAATTTTGCCGCGTCATAATATCGACGCTTACCGCGTAATAATATCTGAACGACGCTTACCGCGTCATTGTCTGAACGACGCTTACCTCGTCATGCCGCCTTCGACACACCTCTCAGCCGTGAGGGTGATATCAAAGGATACTGTGTCCCCTAGACTGAGTCCCGAACACTCGTTCGTGTCTTCGTATGTCTTGTCTTTACAGTTCGCTCGGTAGGAGAGTGTGACGTCATCGGGAGCTGTTGACGTTAGTCGGACTTGCGATGTGATACGCTGAAAGTGTAACAACAACAAAAATTATGATTGATAAGAATTTTTAAAGACATCTAAAGCCCCACCCACAATCTTACAGAACCCACCTGTCGCATATACTTTTTAAAAATTAATTTAAAATCAATATTTAAAATACTCTTTATATAATGTGATGGAGATTTAAGGAACTTGTCGTAAGGTCGAAAGTTACACGGCCTGTGTCGAACATGCAATTATCAGGTAAAAGTAGGTGAGGAATTGATCACCATAATATAAATTTACAAGCATATAGGCGTGCATTAGCACTATATGCGTGCAGAAGTACATGAACAGTCGTCAATATTGTTGTGCATATCACGTCAAAGCAAGTTTTGTTTTCTAGTAACGATTCCTACTTGCAGCAAGTACATCAAAATAATGAAAACGACCGATATGCAAAACTACTATATCTAAGCATCTTAAGGTGGAAGTGCAGAAAGTATGTCATTTATATCATCATCTATAGCGGCCATTGTTTGTATCAAGAAACTGGGAATATAGCCTTTACTTTCCCCTTTTTTCCACTAACATGACAATTTATCTGGGCCTTACGTCATAGTTTGAACGGATAAGCTGCACGACGTTTCCTGAGTCTTCGTCAAGCGTTCCAACTGTCGCTCCCTCGATGTAATTCTCCAAACTCTGTAAAAAAGAAAATATTATCAAAATTGCAGGCTTAAATCGGTGATTTGACTTTTATCATTGTTTTGTGGTTTGTAACAACAAGTAATGTACAAATAAATAACAAACGCTCACAGAAGGAAAGATACTATTTGAAAATGAATATTTACAATTTGCATACACTTAATTGACAATAATGCACAGAACTCATGATTCTACCGAGGATATATTAACATTTCCTACATATCTAAAAATATATTTGAACATGTAGAAAACATAACAACCAGAGAGACAAAAAGTGTATATTTCATTCGTCATATTTTTTTCGTCTTCAAGAAAATGCACAATGCGTATTGAAATGAATTGCCACAAAGTTTCGTCATCGAAGAAATACCGTTGACAATGTGAAATTTGTCTTAAAATTGACTTATTATTGAGCGCTATACAAGATTTCACCTAATCGTTAAAATTATTAAAAGAGACAATGATCCCTTTAGACTACTCCATTACTATTTCTGTTAAGTTTCATTTTGTGCTGCTACTTTACAATCAATTTGAGACAGTTCACTTACCATGTAAAGGGGCGTTTGGTCCCTGGTAACAGCGAAAATAGGAATGACGTTGTTTTCTCGTAGCTTGGCGCTGAGATGACCGATAGAGGGATAATCCTGAGAATTATGAAAATAAAACAGGTTAGCTGGTAGGTTACATATGACCGTTATCATATTCAACATCATCATCATCATCATCATCGACATCGTCAGTCACCATCATTATCATTATCATTATCATCACTGCGAAGATGTATTTTAATTTAATAAATAAATCAAACAGGATAGGACCGAGTAGAGTGCCCTGGGGGATCCCAGAACTCAATGGAATGTTAGACGATATTTGTCCATCGAGAAGAAATATCTGTTGGCATTTTGTAAAAAACAAAAACATTTATCCAACTTTTCATGCTTCCAATATGTTAGGGTATTGAAATGCTAGAGCGCCGTATGGCAGCCGTGCTAAAGCCAGGGTAATAATCGGGAGCGCCAGGAGGGTCAAATCTGACTGACATGAGCGCTATACAAGAACCCACTATCATTCAGAAATCAGTACGGCCACGGTTATTACTGTGTCCAGTCATTAACCAGACTGGCTAGCTGAGTTCCAAGGGATCTACTATTGGAAAGTTATGTAATTGCTGGGATCGAATCCAAGTCGATGCGCCAGTGACCTGTGGTAAAGGCTTTAATCCTCATTACCAAGTCCCTCGGAGAAGAGTTTACAAGGTCGGTCGGGTAATACAGTCAGGTAAAAGAAACAAACCAAAAACTAACCAATTTACTTGAAAAGACTCTTTAAAATGTTATAAAAAAACCTTACCTGCAGGGTACTAAAGGTGTACATGTTGGTGTTAGGATCCATGTGGCACTGTCCATCATTAGGTTCCACTATGCCTCCAAGCTGATGAGAGACAGATAGAGAGAGAGAGAAAGAGAGAGAGAACCAGAGAATGAGAGATAAACATAACGAGCAAGGCAAAGGGCGAGAGGGTGGAGTAAATGGCGTAAGAGAGAGTGAGATAGATAGAGAGATAGATAAAGAGAGCCCGACAGAGAGACAGATAGAGAGAGCGATAGATAGAGAGACAGAGATAGAGAGAGAGAGAGAGAGAGAGAGAGAGAGAGAAAGAGAGAGACGGAGCACAAGAGGGCTTATTAAATCATTTCCCAAATTTGTATGTTACCATACCTTTAGTTAAACACAAGAAGTCATCAAAGATGCTTGTTTATTTATCTGTTCTGTATTCATTATCTTATCTAATGAACAATATCCTAGTGAGCTTCTTATAATTGTCATTATCTTGAACATAATGTGTATTTCTAATTTTGCAACCATATGACACAACCCTAATACATGTTTCTAGCTCTATTAAACTTACTCTGCCGTCTCCCGCAAAATGGAATGAAGCGTCTGTTGTAAAGATTACCAGATGGCGAGCTTTGGGTCTCCAACCGATGACCTCCTGTCAAAGCAAGGATCCATATATTGTTAAATATTTCAAATATCATTATAATCTCTGACTTTTTTTCCATTTTAATATACAACACTGTATCGAAAATAATATCTCTAGTGATATTCGTTTGTCTCGCACTGTGGTCAATGAGACAGTAATCTAAAAGTTCACGACGTTTCGTGCGCATCTGCAACACTTCGTCTGGTGATAATAACTACTGTAAGCAAGGGTCTTTTATACTCTACGTGAGGACCGGCGGAGCGGTCCATAATTCGACAAACGAATATCACTAGAGATATTATTTTCGATACTATATCCGCAATGAGTAATATATTTAGCATTACAACACTGTAGTTGAGTCGATTAAAACATGATTGAATAGGTGTAAACAATAACGATGTGGGGGGGGGGGGGAGCTAGGGTAAAGTCTATGTTTGACAGATAGGGATGTATTGAACAAATTTAAATAGATAACTACAGTATAATTATCGGCAACGAAAAGACAAACAGGCATAAAGTGTGTCATACAGAAAGACTGACAGAAATATAAACGATTAGTTATATAAATAATAAATATACACGTAATTCTTCAGAGAATGTTGATACGTTGGAGATACGTTGAATTAAAAAAAAAAAGATACACAATTACAAATGAAGAAGAAGAAGAGAGAGAGAGAGAGAGAGGTGATAAGTTTAAATTGATAGTTTTAGTAATGTACAATGTGTGAAGAAGCAGTAATGACCCAGCATTGAAAAAAAGAGAGAGAGAGAGAGAGAGAGAGAGGGGGGGGGGGAGCAGGCAGGGATAGAGAAAGAACATGGAAAAAGGCGAGGCAAATAGAAAGAGCGAGTCACACATTTCTTGTTAGGAGGAGAAAATGACTTGACACTCTTTCTCTCACCAAACAGACAGGTGTCATGAAAAATGCATACCCTCATGATAATCATCTTCATAAAAAAAAATACCACTTTGGTTTCCATGGAGATCGGCGAATCCTCCATGAGCGAATTTGACACAAAAGTCATCATCCAATTCCCCGGTCCTCTTCTCACCACCGACAATGTGACATGTATCTGGTGTATAATTGACGTATGCATTGGCATGGCAACGGGATGTTGACAGCATCTCACTGTCCCGGCGTTTAAACAGGAGATATATTTGCGCCATATTTAACATAGATATCAAGGCTAGCTAGCTAGAAACTTTTGTGAATATTTGAGTGCGTGAATGTGCATTGCAACATGATCCGGAGGGAAAGAAATACGGTGAGACATGCGAGGTCTCTATATAGAGTGCCCGAAGATGAAGATGATATTTTGTCGATAATTTTGTGTCATTTGCATAGAAAATGAAAATGTTCTTTCAAATCAGATATAAAAGGGGGAAAGATAATATTTTTGTAAGCAGAGTTTTGGCCGTTAACAAGAATAATAAAATGACGATTCATATCTGTGTGTTTAAGTGACAATTCATAAAAAGCTATATCAATTACTACCAGGAGATTAGTTGCTTACATTTATTGAATGTAAATTATATTGGTATAATTTGTAGTCTTAAGTTATATGCTATCCCCTTCAACAGCAATTAGCATTACAACATGGCGCAAATTTATTGAAAATATGATCACAAAGACTTTCAAGAAATCAACTTATGGGCGATAACAATACCCTATTATACTGCCTAAGAAATCGTGTTCAGGTTACATGAAAAATTGTTATTTTCGCACATGAATAGATGAGGGAAAACAGCTATTGAAATCATATTAGGTTGGTTGGTTGGATGGAAGTCATGTTTGAATATAAATGACATTGGTATTGATAATAAGTTGTAGTCTTGGTATCATACCCCACAAACAGCAATCTGCATCAAAGCGTCAAACCCGCCCTCAGGAGTATCCAAGTTACCAGACACTGTGGTGTTTGTGATACGGTTCTGAAAATAAAGAATAGACAGGCATTAGCAACAGAGAGAGAGTGATAGGTTCTACATTCACTGTAAGACAACGTGTGATTACTATGGTAGCTTTCACTATGAACATGACTGACAATGAGAGCGGACAAAATATACAGTTCCTCAGGTAGACAAAGGAACATCCCTTCACAGCTATTATGTAAAAAGGTGAATATGCATGTGACACCTGTTCTACACATTTTTACATAATAGCAGTGAAGGGATGTTCCTTTGTCTACCTGAGGAACTGTATATTTTGTCCGCTCTCATTGTCAGTCATGTTCATAGTGTTTAAATCGTCCTTTTTAAAAACGGCTTTTCTTGTCGAATAGCGGTACTGTGGAAGTAATATATCCGGTTTCACAAGAGGAATATAAACACAATTAAAATGATTATTTTTCGTAATAAGTATGGGTATGATAATAGAAATTTGAGTTTGATTTACTTATTTAAGAGAGAAATGACTAACAGAATAGAAATAAACGAACATTTGAAAGTACAAAATATGAAATTTCCTGCGAACTTGCTTAGTTATATTTGAATAAATAACTTGTGTATTATTGATGTTCCATTGATTTGCTAAATTGTAAGCAAAATTATGTTACTGTTCTGAATATTGAATAAACACCTCTAAGAGGCAAAGAGAAAAAAAAAATAAACACAATTGCATATGGTTCAGTCCTCACTTTGCATAAAAAGTAATGATAACGTGTGTGATCTTTATCACCAATTACAGTAGGTATTAGAATTAGTAGGTATGGATTTGTTACTCGAGAAAGTTTGGAGATGCAGAGGAGCCTGATAAGCAGGATCAGGATGACCTCCCGTGACGCCATTTTGTTCCATATTTTCGAAATGTTTGGTAAGAGCAGATAATATTTAGACTACAAATTAAAGCTTTACACAATAATGCAAAACCGTAAAAATGTCTCTCCGGTACGAACACCAGCATGAGATTAAAAACCCGTATGGACATATACACAGAGTAACTTACAGCGAAAAGCGATGGATCCTGATTTAGAGGTAGTGCATTGTGGAATCCGTGTGGACTGGCGCATCCTGTGCATGGCGAAATCAGTCTGAGAAGAAAGAAAATAATCTTGGTATTAACTTCAACTTTTGAGAAAGAGAGGAGAAAAGTAAGAGAGAAAGAAATAAAGGAAGTAAGAGAGGAGATAGAGGCAGAGTCACTGACTTTGTGTGATTTCCAGTGAGCAAGGTTGAATCAATTTCAATCATTTTGATCATATCAAACATCGTTACATACACAACGTCTTATGTAGTACATAATCATGGAGCCTTTTAAAAATTCGGCCTAGACAGATTCTTTTGTGATATTATTATCATGGTATGATTATTTCTGAACTGTCTGTATTTGTAGACCTTCAACCTAAGCGAATATCACAATAGACTTTACAATCTAACAATTCACATTCAATCCCTAACTTGAGACTCAGAAGTGTATATCAGATTCTGCATCTTTACCGGAAACCTGAAACCTTCTCATCAAAATATGAGGGTACATGGACGACTGTTTGTGCTCTTCTTTTTCCTTTTTTTTTACGTTGCCTAGATTATGTCCATATAATGAAAAACATCAAAGTGACTGTGTTGTTTCCTTGTTCAAGGCAGGGCACATTGAATTCAGGGAATATTTGGGTTTGACTCTTCATCTTCACACATTAATAAACATTACGTGAAGCGCGTAGCACACGAGGCGTCATTTTGCTGACGCAGGACTGTGTCTGCAAAAAGGAGGCTTGGTGGTTGACGCGCAAAATGGACTGTTTAAATTGCATTGCATTACTGGCGCATGCGTTGTTTGCCTTCATAGGCTCCATTAGAGTACAGTATGTAATGATGCAATGTAATGATCCCTCATGTCTAATAACATTACTAATACATCATTGATCGCTAATACATCATCATGTTCACACACTTTAGGTTTATCTATCTCTCTCTCTCTCTCTCTCTATCTCCTGTCTCCCTTCTCATCTTTCTCCCTCTGTAATTTCCCCCTTATCTTAAATATTTTGATGTAATGTATCATTCTTTATCTTTATATTTTGGTTCCTCTTTATGTTTGTATCATCATGTTAAATGCCTTTGTCATATTGTATTCCTTCTTTATTGACTGACCCTCCGAGCTTGTGCTGCTGGTCAGTTTTTATACATCAATATTTATTCTTAAAAAATGAATAAAATACTGCTTAACCATTCCGCCGAAATTTGAAACACTTTCTGTGATATATACTTACTTGGCGGGAACAGTGCTTACGTAAGGTAGAACTGTCTTATCAACAAAGGAGCCGAACCCAAGCCGAAAGTCCCGGGTTATGCTGTTCAACTCTTCCGCTGTATTGAGGAGAAAGAAGGTTGACATTAATTAGAAAGTATGTAAATGCAATGCTTAAACAATTGTTTCAGTTTTGATTGAAAGGCAGCGCTGTGATTTGGAGAGCTATATGAAACGTTTATTTTTTAAGTGTAACGTCTGCCGTTTCCAAACAATCTTATTAGAAAGTGTACTTTGAAATGTTTAATGTATTGTTTTTCAGGGGATCAACTCCTGTGGCGATTGTTTTGGGCTTTCTCCATCAAAAGTATGGCACAATGTTTGCAATTGGGCTATATATAGGTACGGTTCAGGGTTAAGGTTAGGGTTAGGTATAAGGCTGGTTCTTGGGGTAAGATTATGAATGCGGTTATTATAGGAAGCTGACATGGAGCAATAATTGTCAAAGGAACAAGTGTAGTACAACCCGGCGAATTTATACTGATGACCAAAGCCATCTATATACACAGATTTTGGCGAACTTGGCTTCAGTTGCTTACAACATGGCGCATATTCTTTTGCTCTGTGTTTGCTCAACAGAGCAGTATTCGCCTTAAAAAAAATATTGTGCTCAATTTAAACTGGATCCTTCTGTTAAATCAATGTCACTGCTTCTGGCGGTGTCGCGAAACGATGCCCTGACTTACATAAGGTTGTTCCGAGACCCTTGAGGTTTTCCAGATCGTCTTTCATTGAATGACTGAGATCCATAGCGTAGTAGAGATCGACCGGGTAGTCCTCGGCTTGGCGAACGTACAACTTAATGTTGATTGGCTCCCCTGGAATATGAAAAAGAAAGTAGAGATAATTATCGCTAGATGCTAATCTAACCGCCGAAAAAAATACTACATAACTATCAATTTGTCAAGTAAGGCGAATTGAGATTTTTGAGGGTATTTTGCGCTGTATCAAAAGCATTGTATGTATGTTGCCTGTATGGTGTGGGGGGGGGGGGGGGGCATAAATATTTGGTTGATGATATGTGAGAGCAAAAGGGGGTAAAGGAAGGGGTTTAAACATCTCCTTTACACTTTGCGCCCGCCCCTACCCATTTTCTGTTTCTCTCTCTCTTTCTCTCTCTCTCTCTCTCAATTCTTCTTCTTCTTCTTCTTCTTCTTTTCCTCCTCCTCCCTCCTCTTCTTCTTCTTCATCTTTTTAAAATACTTTTTGCCATCGATTACGAGGGAAACGTATTACAGGAAAGGTTATTTTGAACCTTTAACATGGCATTATACAGCTACTATACATAGGCCCCAGGTACATAAACTTCATACGGATTGTTATCGATTCTACGCAACGGTTTTAAATTCGCTACATGTCGGTCGAAAGTGCAAGTTCCCGCCTTCTTGTTGACTTGGAGCAAACAGAAGTGACCACGTTCAATAATTGGGTTCCCGCTACTTTTTATCCTTCCCAGCATGATCTGCAAACATCCACGACATCTCATCGAGAGGTTCGACGTCCACTTGGCAAAGTTGGACCGAAAATTGCAGCAATGAAATTAACATCCCTACATCAAATAGGAAACTCATCTGGCATTTTTATACGGGTAAATGTGTTAACTCGTGTGGAAGGGGTACAATTGCAGATTTGGAACGATTAGTCTCACATAATCGAGATGCATTTCGTTTATGCTTGAAATTATTTGCGGACACTTTTTGAAAGTCTATGCGATCGCGTTCTAAGGTACTGCTGGCAAATAAGCAATTTTTGGTAATGTAATCAAACGTAATGCATAAATCTTTGTTAAGTGCCTCATTACAAATGATTTCATTCACCTGTTATTAATAATTGTATTTCAATAGTCAGAATACAAATTGGATAAATTAGTGGTTGCTAGCCAGCTAGGTAATAGGACGAACATTATGGCTTGCCCTAACTAACAACACGTAATGTATACAATTTGCATTCTGACTATTCGTAACAGGTGAATGTTGTCTGTATTGTCTGTATACTTTGCTTTTTAATTATTATACTTATACCTTATTATAAATAACACTGTTGTTGTTTTTCATGTGAAATAAAAGAAAAAACTCAAACTCAAATAATTTGTAACACGGTACTTAATAAAGATTTATGCATTCATTTTCATTACATGACGAAAATGTCAAATTATACTTACTCGGTCGGACTTTGATCCTCATCATCTGAGGCTTGACTTGAACGATTGCATCCAGATCAGCATTTGCCTCGCTCAACGGTTTGTCCTATTGGAAAGAGAGAAAAACGATATACAACTTTTTAATGGACACGAGTGAGATAACTGTTTCCTGTAGTGAAAGATGCAAACATTCTATTAAACGATTCTTTCTACATTTATCGCGTGGATGCTCGTATCGATGGTCTCTTGAAGAAGCTTGATGATCGGTATGGGAATGAAACTAAATAAACAATCATCATGACTATTTAATGGTGTAGAGCGAGATGGTAAAAACTAGTTCATAATTATGCAGCTGCTCTTTTCAACGAATCGTTCTCCATTTGTCACTCTGAATGTTCACACCGACGGTCTCTTATCAAATAAACTTATTAGGATACTGATTGGTATTGGAATGAAAATACTACACAAATATGTAATGGTTATGGGTGAGATGGTAAAATCTATTTCATTAGGTGAAATACGCGGCTTCTTTTCTATCCTCTTTTGCAAGAATAACTCACACGTGTGCCCCCCTTTAATAAGGAATCTTGTTATCCCACCCCCATCATTTTTTTCCCTCCAAGCCCTCTCTGCCCCACTCTGTTCATTGTTTTTCTTCAAATAAAAGAGGGGAACGATGAAGTAATGCCGATGAAGTAATGCCAACGAAACAAATGACCAACACGCACTTCAGAGTGACTCAAACCATGGACCTATACCGAGGTCCATGTTCAAACCCTCTTATGCCTCGATTCATCACAAATAGCTGAGGGTCGTTCTTTTATTGATCACTCCTAGTTTCCAAACCCCATTTTGTTCAATCTATAGAGCTGTTACCCCTGTACCAACAATGTTTGACTCACCTCCGCCTCCGTGAGGTGAATGTGGAAGCTTTTCACTTTATCACGTTTTCCCAACAATTACTCATTTTATTTTGACCAATCTTCCTCACGCTGTTTCAAAGTGGGTCATCACCGCTCTCACTGGTTCTCTCTTCCCTTCTATCCTTTCTCACTTTCTCTCTCGGTCTCTGTCATCCCTCCCCCTCCCCCTCTCTCCTTCTCCCTCTATTTCTCTTTAAAATGATGATCAATTGGCTTTTCTGTGATGCAATTTCCAAAGCACCAACTTGGGGAGAAAGATTTGTTTATGTTGTATTATATTAACGACAAAACTGATACTTTATTGATTCATTTATCTGCTTTCATTTCGAAATAAACTAGTAAGTAAATCACACATATTTGGGAGAGAGGATGTATTCAAAATGCAATTTTCGTTTCATTGTGAACGTAGAACGGATATGCATATCAGCCTGTATGACTAAGCTTCGTTTTTATTCTATAACTCTGTGATAAATAATGAATTTGCAAAAACTGTGTATTTTAACATTACGTATCAGAAGAGCAGTAAGAAACGACAGTCTTTGCCCTACGTGACGAAAACAAAGGAAACGATGCCATACTCTTACGAACAAGGCTGAATGCATCAGAGAATATGGTATCCATGGCGACAAGAGACTGCGTGGAACAATTGATGGGTGAAAGCACGATGAGAGAAAGCCGTATAAACAGACGGTGCAGAATGCTTGTTGCATGCTCAACTCAAGTCCAGAAATTGGCGCCATTCTGTTCGCACATGGGATACACAGTGCGCACATGAATTTGTAACGAATATAAAATATATATACCAACGCGTGATACAAGGGTTGCGGATCGCTCGTAAAGATACACATTTGAAAGAGCGCTGGAAGTGGGGACGGTCCTCGAATGAAAGGTCAACGCATACAAAGAGGAAAGGAAAGCAGTTGAATGTATCCATTGTCATTTAACAGGTACGCTTTTCATGCTGTGGGATGGAAAATGTCCTATCTGAAGTGTCAAATCGAATGTAATATCGTTATAGTTAGAATACTGTCATCCAGCGATGAATAAGAGTACGGTATCTGGAAAAATCTTGAAAAAAGATAAGACTACCGGACAATTCCTGCTACTGTCTCCTTACAATGATTCACAATACGTCATCAATTTGCTGAGCAGACTATTCATCATGTATATATACATTGTCTGGTCAACTATGTTTACCGCAAGGCATTTTCAAATTACAATAACCCACGTGCCGATTTGTGGACGTGGACGTGAAGACAAGACAACTGCACGATTGCAAACTTTGCATAATACATTACATGATTCACTACCAAATTAATTGGGATTCATGCTTTACGACTACTTCTCTATAATTATTTTGATAAAGAATTTAGAATTTCTACCAACTGCTTGTCAACATGTTCAAGGCAAATGACGCGGGTAGATTTTTTTGATTTTTTTAGAAACGTGTCGTGCGAATATAATTTTTCGAGATCTGTTTACTAATGAACTCGGTGTGCCCTTGTCACTACTAATCACATAATTTGGGAATTACAGAAGGATAAAAATCTTAGTCTATTATTTCATTGTCAAATCTGTCATGTTCGCCCATTACAATGGGTGTCGCATAAGGCAATATTATAAAGCCACCAGTTCGAATATACAGTCTGTGCATGGTCAGATAAAGGTCAATTGTACCAAAATTGTAAAAAAAATACCGAGGCGAATACTGGATACGTGCTCATGAATGAAAGTTATAGAATCATAATTCATAATACGTTCTTGGGAACATAGGTGGAAGTATTCTCCTCAAGATGGCAAACAGAAGGTATTCATGAAGCACTTCCATGACTTTGGCTCTGATCATTCTAACATGCACAAGGTGGGACTTCTCCATGTTCAAAAGATCCGTGGATATTTGGGGGCCAACATTTTGTCCCAAAGCTAACTAAGAACTGGTCTATTATAATGACTTCAGATTGACCGTTTTCAAGTCTTGCGAGTTGTCTTCCTATTGGAGTAAAATCAATAATGATTTCAACTTGAACCGAAGCAAAAGTGTCAAGACCCGCCACCTAGACCTCATGTACCTGATTCCTATGCACTCTAATATGCAGTGGCTTAACCAAACTATCCGGTGTCTGACTATATGGACGAAACAAGACTTCACCGGACAGTCAACATAAACTTTCAAGAAACGATGTCGATGACGCTCTCCATCACCGATGTCATCCATTCCCCACTTGACATCGTCGACACCGACCATCCCTCTCCCCCTCCTCCTCACCCTCCTTCTCGGATACTTAAGTACGCACCAAAATAAAGAAAATGTATCACCGCTGTATACATTTCACGCTGTTTCCCAACTCCCTGGCATACTATTTAAATGTCGTCCCCCCTGTCGTTTCGTCGAGTTGTTGCCGGTAAGGCTTCCATGACCGTTCACGTACTAGGATGAATAAATGAGGGGTTTGGTTTCACTTAAAAAGTCTTCTCATTCTTCATTTCCGCGATTCAAAGTGAACTTTCCTTACATTAACTACATAAACGAACATTTGCTTTGCTTCATATGAGAAAATTATGGGCAATACAATAGTTGGAATAGTGAGAACGTGGCAACAGGTTTGATAGAATATAATCAAATTAATACAGATCTCCTTAGACTCGATCAATCAATTATTTTACACAAATATGAAAATTATATGTTTGACTAAACTTGTCAATGCATATGAAGAATTTTGTATACATGACATTTTTTATTGATTCAAAATTATCGGATCTTGGAAAATAGAAAGCAATATTGGTCGACCAATTACAACATTACCGAACAGCAAAGCCTTATAATGTGGATATGTTTAAAATTGTACAGAAATTTGGTTTCCAAGTTGATTGTGAATTAACGTTTGACAACAATAGCAGGAAGGCTTGTGGACATGCACGACCACCATGTTAAAGCAGAAGGTTGGGTTCTAGTCAAGATGACAAATAAGGTATAAGCTTTCCCATTATTTTTATGTTCGCTTGGAAGAATGTGATAGCAGTAATGTCCCCCGAAAGGGGTTGCTCTTTATAGATGACCTAGGTGGCGAGAAAAAATCTAAAAAGTTTGAACCAAACTTTCATGTTTTTTTGGTTTTGTTCAATTTTCGTTTGTGCAGTGTCCTAGTATATGGTTTTCAAGAATACTTAGTCATTTCATTTTCATTTTGATCAATTTATACCAAAATGTATACACCCGTTCTCATGTACTACAAAATCGCATTTTCCTAACAGCTTCCAGACAGTTTCTCTTCCACAATGTAATCATGCATGACCAGTACACAAATGGACAAGATCTACGTCGGACACATTCTCCGTGGACTACATTTATTTCTCTAGGTCTCCGTTAATGGCAAAGCACCTGAGCTTCTTCATGGGTCGGACACTAAATCCGGCAGGACCGATCCATCACTTAGCTCAAAACCATCCCCCCCCCCCCCCCACCTTGCACCTTGCACGCTCCCGAAACGTTGAGCAATCGATCATTCTGGCACTACGGGATCACCGAAATTTGAGGTAACATTACTCCGGTTTTATCTCACATAAGACGCTAAACGCCTTTTTATAAACATCCCTAGTTTGACCATAATTGCCAAGTTCGTCCCAATATTCACCATACACATTGTTTCTATGGATAAGCCGCAGCGCCTCTTACGTCGGTGGTAAAGTTCAGTGAGGCCGCTGCACACAAGGCGTTATTTGCCCTGACGTAGTACTACGTCAGTGACTGTTGCGACCTTTCGCACTTCTTATGACAGATATATCGTTATGACAGAGAGTACAAAATGGAAACAATACTTTAAAGGTAAAGACCAGTTTTGGAAACGCCCCCCTCTCAAAAAAATTAAAAGGAAGCTCTTATTATACCAATCATGTGAAAGGATATGTTTGGACTAATACGTGATGATACAAAGTTTGCAGGGAAACCGCCAACTAATTGATATATTTGGTAAAGTATTATATCTGTCCGGACTGGGTAGATTTAGGGTAGTCCCATATACATCTTTCTGTGTACAGTGCTTGTAACTTTACCAGACTGGGTCAAATTTATCATTTTGATGATTCCAGAACCTTGCAGTACACACCAATACTTATATGCTAGATGATCAACCTTTTCTGATCAATTCCACAACATTTCTTTCACAATGCAATCGCATGACCAGAACAAAATTGCGTTGGGGCTAATCGCCATTACAAGGTGCGATTGGTGGAGGTAATACCGCAATCGAAATGACGCCTCGTGTTCAATGGGCAAGAGACCTGATAAAGCTCCCTACATTGTTGTGTGTACGCATAGCTACACCTGTGTATAGAGAAACAACAGCAGAGAGCAAGCCCTGTGTGTTGGGTGTCACTTACTTCTGTGGGTACGGCAGAAGGAAGAGGATTGGTGATGTTGGCGCATCCAGCTGCTTGCAAGAGGCTTTCAAGATCGCATCTTCGCCCCTCGAATATCTGGAAGAGGAAAATGGTTGAGAACATCATACATGACTGTTACAATATGATCATTATTATCATCATCATCATCTTTACAATCCCAATGATGAAATTGGGGTGAAATTAATGATTACATGTTATCAATATAATTTCTGGATAGGGTTGGGTAAATTGTACGACTTTTTATTTATACTTTTTTATACTACTGCTCTTGTATGTTTCTATTCGTATTGCTGCTGTAACCGTTTTCTTATTGGGTCAGAATTTAAGATTTGAAAGAAAGAAAAAAACAATATTGCAAAATATTTTCATCTCATCAAATGCATCATAAATATACAAACTAATAGAATTACACTACAATTTCATGAGTTTGAATTCTTTCTCCCCTCCCCCTTTCTAGCACCCCTCCCCTCTCTTTCTCTGCGTCTATGTATTTTGTCACTATCTATCTATTTGTCTCTTCGCACCGCACACTGTCGCTGTATTAAATGTGTTTACCCTCCTCTCTCTCTCCTCTACCACTTTCTATATTTGTACATCTCTCTCTCTCTCTCTTCCTCCTTGTCTCTTCCATTCTTCCCCTTTCCTTTTCTCTTGTTTACTCTCAACAACCAAGCTAAGATCTTAGAGACCACAGAGAAAAAGAATCGCCCTACACAGGCGCGCCGGAAGCAGTTTGGGATTGGGGGGGCAAACATTCCAGGGGGCTCACCTTCCAGGGGCAGTGACGTAATGAGAAAAAACGTTCGGAAGGGGGGGGGGAGAGCCCCAGAAGCTCTGAGGTTTTAATATTTAACTACGGTCAGATGAGCATCCAGGGGCCGCCTTAGGGCCCTTGGTGGGGTCCAGGGGGCAGAGCCCCCGGAATCTCAGGGGTTTCAGGTATTTAATTACAGTCAGATGAGCATCCAGGGGCCCGCCTTAGGGCCTTTAGTGGGGTCCAGGGGGCAGAGCCCCCAGAAGCTCAGAGATTTTAGGTATTTCATTACGGATAGATGAGCATCCAGAGGCCCTCTTTAAGCCATTGACGTGTTCAAGAAGGGGGGGGGGGGAACCCCCAGAAGCTCAGATGTTTTGATATTTAACTACAGTCAGATGAGCATCCAGGGGCCCGCCTTAGGGCCTTTGGTGGGGTCCAGGGGGCAGAGCCCTCGGAAGCTCAGGGGATTTAGGTATTTAATTACGGTCAGACGAGCATCCAGGGGCCCGTCTTGGGGCCCTTGGTGGGGTCCAGGGGGAAGAGTCCCCCGAAGCTCAGGGATTTTAGGTATTTAATTACGGTCAGATGAGCATCCAGGGGGCAGAGCCCCCGGAAGCTCAGGTTTTTTAAGGTATTTAATTGCGGTCAGATGAGCACCCAGGGGCCCGCCTTAGAGCCCTTGGTGGGGTCCAGAGCCCCTGGAAGCTCGGGGGTTTTAGGTATTAAATTACGGTCAGATGAGCATCCAGGGGCCTGCCTAAGAACCCTTGGTGGGGTCCAGGGGGCAGAGCCCCTGGAAGCTCGGGGGTTTTAGGTATTTAATTACGGTCAGATGAGCATCCAGGGGCCCTCCTTAGGGCCCTTGGTGGGGTCCAGGGGGCATAACCCCCGGAAGCTCCGGGTTTTTAGGTATTTAATTACGGTCAGATGAGCATCCAGGGGACAGAGCCCCATGGAAGCTCAGGGTTTTTAGGTATTTAATTACGGTCAGATGAGCATTTTTACCTTATTTGTGACATTGGCAGGTCACTTATTTTTTCTCCCCGTCTTTCTTTTTTTTTCTCTTTAATATACTTTTTCAAAATGTGAGGGGGGGGGGGGGGGGGGAGCTCGAGCCCAGCCACTTTGCAGACCATGATATAAAGGTTTCTAAATAAGCGTATTTTTAGCCCGACTGCGCATTAGGGAATTTCTTATTTTCCAAAAAATGCATAAAAAGGTATGACCTACAAAAAAATACCGAAAAATCATGTCATAACAGCAACATTTGCAAATCACTGGTATCGAATAAGAAATACACCCCCTCATCAGTATGCCAGCGTTCAGGGGCTCATGTCTTCTCACCCCTATAACAAAAAAACAGACACGCTTTCCCATTTTCGCACAATATGTCCACGATATGCGCGTATCGCTATTATAGAGACCTCCGTTGATAAATACCGTATAGGTGGCATGCGCAATGTTTATGAAATTTAATTCCTGTGAACTTTCCTTTTCTTTGAATAATATTGTATATGTCATTTAATTCAGGTTTTTTATTATTGTTATGTTCTTTTGGGTTAAAAATACAAACCATGTTAACTCCTTTACTGCTTTTTTTTTTTTTTGGAGGGGGGGGGGGGGGCGTTTTGGGGGGGCAAAAATGCCTTTTGCCCCCCCACTTTTGTGATTGGGGGGGGCAACTGCCCCCCCTGCCCCCCCACTTCCGGCGCCTATGGCCCTACAGTTTGACAGCTTCAAAAAGGTGGTTTACTCGAAAGCGCGAGAAAAAACATCCAACGAAATAACCGCGAACAAACACACCCGACCGCAACGCCTGCGAGAGAGAAAATACATCGCTAACGCCGAACTTGCAAGATTGACTCGACTACAAAGGCCTTGTCGTATCAACTACTTCACCCCATGTTGAACTTGCATATGACAATGTGGTAAATTATGCTGCAGCCTGCTTCATTTGGTACTGGTACTGCTGCTGCTGCCGCTACTACTTCTACTACTACTACCACAACCACAACTATTACGACTGCTACTACTACTACTACTACTTCTACTACTACTACCACAACCACAACTATTACGACTGCTACTACTAAGACTTCTATTACTATTATATCGCAACTACTACTGCTGCTACTATCTGCTCCTTCTATTACATCTATACTTCTACGTCTACTACTCTACGTCTCCTACTTCTACATCTACTACTTATTAGTCTACTACTTCTACGTCTACTACTGATATGTCTACTACTTATATGTCTACTACTTCTATGTCTACTACTTCTACGTCTCCTACTTCTACATATACTACTTCTACGTATACTACTTCTACATCTATTACTTCTACGTCTACTACTTCTACATCTACTACTTCTACGTCTACTACTTCTACATCTAATACTGTTCCATTTAATAATTCTAAATCTACAGCTTCTACGTCTATCACTTCTAAATATATACTGCATCTACGTCTATTACTTCTAAATGTACTACTTCTACATACATTTTTGTAATCCATAATTACTTCTATAGTTACTACGTCTATATCTGCTGCTGCTACACTATTGCACAATTATTATAGCAATTCTTAAACATCTATAATGCTTGATCATCGCTCTAGACATTGATACAAATTGGCCCCCGTTAAACATATTTCATGTTGGAGCAATGTATAATCGTCACATATGTGACGCCGGCAATGCAAGAGATGACGGTTTCCTAAAATTATGGCATGAATACAAAAATATTATGTGACTTTCTGAAGTTTTTTTCTCTTCCTCTTTGTTCAATCATTTCCAATTTTTCTTTTCCATCAAATGTCATGATAGCCTCATGTACCAGTTAGCTTTGTTACCTATTTTTGTCTCCTATACCCCTCGTGTCCTACTCACATAACATGATACCTTTTGGCAGGTCTTTAGGGAGGGAGGGGGAGGGGTAAGAAGACAATGAAGGGAAAATCCAAGACGACGACGCAACAAAGCTCGAAGCCAAGTATGTCAATCCCCGTCAGCTGTATCAAAGTACGTTATCAAACTCAAAGTGAAAACTAGCTGGCAGTTGAGTAAGCATCAGAGGAAAATGGGAATGATGGAGAAACAGTAAAAGATAAAGGCACAATTTACCCTATATTTTTGGTGCAAAATGTTCGTATTTTTTTCAACACCGTGTACTGGTAAATTTCTTGACCAATGACGTCACGAATAGGTTCAGCGCTCTATATCTACCTCGAACTATTCTCCTTCGAGAGGGGAAGATTCGAAGGAAATTGCTGCTTGAGCGGACCACCTGCCAAAGCATGCAAAAATCGATGACAAAAATCCCTCTTTCCCTCTCGAAAATCTTTACAAAAGAGAGAGGCAACGTCGTCTGCAGCCTCCCGGTAAATAATTCCACTATTCTTAATCGACCTTTATTGTAGATCCGTAAAATGGCATTCCTGTTTTTCTCCGTAGTTCGACCGTGAATGATAGATTTCCAGCATCATCCGTTGCTATGGTGACATAGTTCTCGTTGCATCTGGATGCGAGACGATTGCGTATCTCTTAAGCTCTATTAATCTCACAGAACTGTCAAAATTGATTATATCCTTGTGAATAGAACGAAACCCCCTACTAACGAGGTTTCGTTGAACATCTATTCCTAAATTAATTCCCCATCACAAGACTCATCAAGCAACGCCTAACAGTACTCTCTTTCTGTTACCATTGATATTACATGACAGACAGTAATGTATGATTGTTTCTTTATAGCTATGAATGCCTCTACGTCGTATCAAAATTACTTATTTCACCATTCATTGTGTCTTCTCCTACAAAAGTCGGCCTCGACATGTAGAACAAAATGATCCAAATGTGTTGCAAATATCCTCTGAATGATCATAGCCAGCTGTTTACAGTCAAGGATGTCGTCTGTAGGGTAATGAATTTATGTTTTTCTCTTTATACAGACATGTAACATATATGTTGTGTCCAGGGTAAGAAGATGAAAGAGTGTTTTCCATCTCTTTGTTAACCTGTTGACGACTGAATTGTTTAATTCCTATAGACTTAATACATGAGCCACCCTGTTCAAGGACTCAATTGGTTAAGAGACGGTGAAGAGTTTCTAACTAAAATGTTGCAATGTGAGTTGAGTCATCATGTCTCGGTTGCACGGAAGTCTTTCGGGGACACTGGGTTCCCATGGCAACTATCACGGGGATTTGTTAAAGAAGTGGAACAAGAGAACAAATATTCACGGCTTTGCCCGCAGTAAGTAGCAAATAACAATTTCCGAGTCCATTTTCCAAGATATCCGTAATTCCCGCTAGCGACAGCTGCGTTCAAGACTGATCATTCGTGCCAAGCACATCTTCTTTTTGTGGTTAAAGTGTCACCAATTTCTCAGTATTTCATTAACTGTTACATCATCAATCTACATTATGGTAATTCGCATGAAGGAGTGAGTGGAGGGGTGTGGAGGGCCGGAGGGGGGGGGGGGGGGGGGACGTGGAGTATGAAATCGTTGTCTTCCACAATCACCATGCAGGATTTCCTTGGTGTTCTTTCTATGCAAATCAAAGGTACAGTCATCATGGTCATCTTGTCAAACACAAGCTCAGCTTTACAACCTTCCTGTTTGCCATCATTTTGCTTAACTAGGCAGGTATTTTAAAATATACAAAACATATATTCTTTTGTTATGTATACGCATGCAGTACTTTTCAAATTGTTCTTAAAACATTATTGCAGAGGAAATTAATCAAACAGACATAGCTTAATCTATGAATCAATCACAACTTGCTGGCCAAGACTGTTAGTTAGCCTTCAGATTTCTGTAAAGAGTCAGAGTTATCACTTCGCTTTTGACAGATATAATAATATTGGTACCTTCGAGTTATCTCTCCCTCATTTCAGTGTATAAACTTGACATTTAAATGTGATTACTTCTCCTCGTATATTATGGAAGTACAAGGGACAATGGCTGAATGTTTAATGATAAATTCATTTCCCATGAGGTGAAAGGGACGTATTTGATTCGATTTGCAATGGAAAATGGAAGACAACCAGGGAAATCATCCATCTTCACTCGAGAGCTCTTGCCATGCGAAGCTTCAGGAGGCAAGGAATTGAAAATGAGGGTTCGTGACCGTGCATATTAAACAAACTCAACACTTTGAAGGTCCCAGGATATCATGGGGCTCATTTTCCACAACGCGGATCTATATGGAAGTTAACGTTTGAGATGGAGCTATGACTGGCACTCAATGCCATAAGGATCTATCTTTTTCGATCAATCTTGTATCTCAGTCACGCCGCAAAACCGGCTTCAGACCGAGTCAAATCCGAATGAGTCTTGCCCATTTGAAGTAATGTTATTTTTGTGCGCTCTGTGGTATGTCTAATGTTGGGCTTTTTCATGTGATTGTGGTAGAATAACAAAAAAGGAAGATCGTTCAGTTTGTTACTTTTGGATTTGATTTTCAGAAATTTTAGGAGAGTGACAATGAGCTATTCGTCTTACGCACCATACATTCTATACATGATTTTCATGTAAAACAGCTCCGATACTTCAATGTCCTTAATAATATCCAATGTTTTGGCAAAGCGGTTTGATCGAAATGGTGGCTTATTTCCCATCTCTGATTGATCAAAACTGTCTTCGACCAAACAGAGTGACTTTTCTTAATTGTGAATTAAACACTCTCCCAAAAACATTTAGGGCAATTTTAATAACCTAATGTATTTGCAATATAAATCATATTTGGATTTCGTAATACGCCACTGTAATGTTTGCACATTTAGTAGGTGTTCCCAAGGCTATAGAAATAGCCTAGGTTTGTTTACCGAAAGTCTTTGCGATCGTGTTTAAAACAATCAATCGTTCAGTTGGTTCGATCTTTATGGCATTCAATGCTAGCCATAGGAGCGCGCCTCGTCTTGCTCTTGAAAGCTGTGAGGACGTTGGCCAAATGTTTTGTCTGCTTAGAATTTCATGATGCTCGGCAAATAGAAATTGGATGGGATGAGGACGTCGTTTGGAGGACTCGATTGTCCGTTCGTTCACCTTGGGGTACGGAGAGCAGATGAGGCGGGAAGGTGGGATTTATACTCTCAGGGGAGAGGAACAAGCGGAGGTAGAGGGGATCGTGAAAGGAAAGATGGATGATGGATGAAGTAGAACATGAGCGAGGAATACTCTGAAAGGAAAGGTACTAGAAGGTGAGGGCGTATATAATAGACAGATAGATGGATGAAATGGTCGACGAGAAATATGGAAGAGAAAAAAGAGAAGGTGGAAAGGAAGGCAAGGGGGAAGGTGAAAGATGAGGTGGGGATAAATATGGGAAGGAAAGAGGGAGGAGAAAATGAAGGGGAAACTGGACGCGAAGAACGATTGATGAAATGATGGGAGAGGAGGCGGGAAGAGGAGGGTGAGGGAGAAAGAGGAGACAATTCCTCATTTCTCTCAGACTATTTTTAAATGCTTTGAACTAAACACTAAGACATGCAGAATTGGGGAAAACAAAGGTATTAGAATTATAGAGGGGATCAGAAGGAGGAGGAGAGGGAGGAGAGGGAGGAAGAGAAGAGAAGAGAAGAGGGAGGAGGATGGGAGGGAGGACGAGAAGAGGGAGGATGGGAGGGAGGACGAGAAGAGGGAGGATGGGAGGGAGGACGAGAAGAGGGAGGATGGGAGGGAGGACGAGAAGAGGGAGGATGGGAGGGAGGACGAGAAGAGGGAGGATGGGAGGGAGGACGAGAAGAGGGAGGATGGGAGGGAGGACGAGAAGAGGGAGGATGGGAGGGAGGACGAGAAGAGGGAGGAGGGAGGGAGGACGAGAAGAGGGAGGAGGAGGAGGAGGAGAAGAGGGAGGAAAAGGAGGAGGGGGAGGAGAGGGTGAAGAGAAATACTTCTCTGAGATTAAACGGTTCGTTCTCAGCCATCGTCAACAGCTGCTTCGATAACCGTTAACGAGGTCTTATCATCCCCCACTCCCGATGTCATGTGTTTCCCGCCACTTTATCTCTCCTCCTACTGCCTAAATAGTGGGCCGATAGCTCATGACTTACCCAATTTTTATATGTCACGAGTGACATTACAAGGGAGAGGCCATCGGTATCATCTCCCATTTGTTATCATCAGGTATTCGTGAATGTTTATTTCTCACAAAAAATGTCAAAGTGCTGATAATGTTCTCTGGTAGTTGCGGTACATTAAACCGCTTTCCACTGTGTCTAGGTTGTTATGAATTACGTGAGCCTAGAAGACGATTTTTTAAATAAGAAGTGTACCAATTACTTAAAAGAAATAACTCATGTACAATTAAAAATGTTTAAATATCAGCGTCAGAAAACGTAGCCCGGCAACATATGGGCTAATGGTAAAAGAATATGAATTAAATAAAGGATAACATAAAACAGAACCCAAGCCTGACTTGTGTTCCATGTGGGTCATATTCTCGTCGAGTAGTATAATCACAAGATGCTGTTACGTAATCTAAGGATGTATTTAATAACCTTTCAATATCTCTTTATAGAACAATATTTGAAGCTCATATTTTAAGCAATGTATAGGGGCATGGAACTAATAACATGCAGGGCAAAATAATGTTGATGATTGGTACACTTTAAAGTCATTCCCTCCCTCGTGAATGCGTTATCGCGAATATCTTCACTATCAAACAGCTGGGAATGAGACGGTTTTGATTTTCTGCTGCTACTAGCGAAAGGCCATTAGCACGGGTATTGATTGAGATCTACAGACGTGTTCTGAGTAGATAACAGATTAGTGTCTAGGAAGATACTAATTGCAGATATATACGGGTTTCTAGTACTACTATGATTGTGAGACACGATTAAAGGAAGAATATGATACTGATGTTGTTAAGAGCAATGTGCTTTCTTTCCTCTATCAGAAAAAATAATTACGTGTTCACCACCATTCTCATCTTTTCTTTAATAATCGTATATATAGTCATAAAGTTAAAAAAAACAAAAACTAACAGGACAATAATAAGAACAAGAGCAGGAGCAGGAATAACAACTAAAACAAAACAACAACAACAGTAATCATAAGACTACTACTACTACTACTATTTATATTAATAATAATAATATAATCATAATAATATTAACAACAACAATAATGATAAAAATAATAACTAAAATAATAATAATAATGATAATACTACAACTGCTACAACTTCTACTACTACTACTACTACTACTACTACTACTACTACTACTACTACTACTATACTACTACTACTACTACTATTAATACTACTACTATTAATACTAATACTACTACTACTACTACTACTACTACTACTACTACAACAACAACAACAACTACAAGTAGTATGAGTAATAATCATAATAATAATAACAAAAATAACTTACATCTTCAGTACACCATGTGCACTCTGGATTCACGGATATACATTCTCCACAGTTCTGTGCTCCTTGACAGATCGAGCTGAGCTCTTCATCTATGAGGAGAGTAAAGACAAAACAAAGTTACGAATCGATGTTATGAATATGCAAACACAACCTATACGTTTAAGGTCATGATGGGCGAAGTTTCAAATCATTTGAGTATCGTAATAACGTAACATTCATGTGTAAATAGCATTTTCTTCATAGATTTAAATTCACTGTATTCGTATTTTCTTATATAAAGGAAAGTCTAACACTGTTTATTATATTTAACTACAACCAAACAGAAAATGAAATGTAGTAGAAAAGGAAAAAAAAGGGAATAAGGAGGCATATTAGTTTAAACAAGGAACGAACAAGAAAAACCACAAAATCCAGAATTACCACGTCACGGAAAGTTTTAAATCAAAAATTCATGTAGGCGTTAAACTAAAGCTTAACTACCAAATGTTCCTGTTTGTAGAGTAAATTTGTACGCTTCCGTGTAGAAACATAAACTGGAAAGATTTATGATAATAAATACAACAGTAATCTCTTAAAAGACCGGAACATTTACTGAATATGAATGAGGATTGTTGAAATGGGTTTAAGGCGAATGCATCATTTGGTATACTTGCATGTCATGTGGCCACATCTAACACGGAAATACATGAATTTTTATTCATGCATTTTTGCTCTATACCAGACTCCTTATCATACCCATGTTTCTGAGTACAGGTATTTCAGCTATTATGATTTATGTTTGTATTAGCTTATATTTCCTTCTATGCTAAATATAGAAACAAATAATATAAACAAAATACTTTAAAATGTGAATAGTAGGTGTAAATTACTAATGATGACAAGCACTTCCCAATTAAGTTTTATAATCGTGAAAATATAGCAAGAGTCACGAAGATAGCCGACAAAAACGTGATTTTCTCTAGCCTTGTTTTTAAGTTATACAAACGAATTGTAAATTCAATCACTCAGAAATATCCGTAAGAGTTTCCCCTCTTTTCCCAATGTGGCTTTATTCAATTTCCTATTCGTTCAATCAATTCGAAAAGTCATCAGCTCATAAAATTAGTTTGCGAAGATAGTATTTAACAGCATTGATGACCTACATGTAATCACGTTTTTGAAATCTTCCATTTGGTGTGCCGATGAGAGGTGAAAGTTTCCGATTATAAATTGAGTGCTTATCCAGTATCCACGAACAGACGTACATGCGGCCCACCTCTATTGGGATTTTAAAAGAGAAGGTTGAGTTCTGGTAACGGTTAAAAAAAAAATCACTTATTTTGTAAACTTTCTTTCTCCTCTTCCTTTTCAATTTCTGCATGGAAAATATCATGGTAGTAATGTCACATAAATAGGATTGCTCTTAAAATATCCTCGTGTTTCAAATATTTGGACCAGATTTTGTTACCACATGTTTTTGTAGTCCCATATACTTATACATGTATCAATGTGCGGCGTTTTTTTTGTTTTAACTGCATTTTGACTTTTTCAGCAGTATGATCTTCCCCAATAACTAAGGCTTAAACAAATATTCCATCTTGAGTGCTTATGAGCGATGATACTGTTTGTTTTAAATACCTGTCGATAACCTATATATTGGCATATAAGTCAAAATATAATCAATACATGGTTTCCAATTCCCTTCCCTACTCTTATAATTATAAACCTTTAGGTCAGTCAGGAATTCCATGACTTTTACAAGCCGATCGCCTGTCTGATTATCAAGATATTAATGATTGGAATTACAAATTTTGAAAACCGTTCGCCGAACGGTTTTCATAACACTACAGTCTGTTGGGGAAAACGAGTATGGTAAAACCGGTCACTCAAAGATTTTTACTTTTTTGAGGCACTTCTTGATCATTTTGAAGCGCGATTTTTTTAGGGCTTCAATATTACACCATACCACAGACACTGGTAACATGTAGGACCATGTATCTCAGATTTAACATTGTTAAACGATCCCTTTAATAAGTCATGTTCTGATATTTCGATGAATTCATCTGAGATTGTTTTCATGGTTTAAGAAATCAATGCCAACCATTAAGGCTCGCTGTCGCAGACTCGCAGGATAAAAGACATGATCAAATGCTGTTTCTACGAAGAATTATGAAGAGCTACATTGGTCGACACAACCAACGGGTAACTCGTACATCACAGAGACCCATACTATATGTGGGGGCGTTTGCATGGGTCTGGGGCGGGGGTAGTACCCCTCGCACACAGTACATCAGACTATACACAACATGCAATGGTAAATGTAAACTGTAGGGCAGGATGAGATCGATCGCCTGGTCTTAACTAAAGTTAAATCGGCGTCATATCCAGCACAGTTTTGAACCGTAATCTTTAGTCGACAATCCTTGAAATTAGATCGTGAACTTCCGGCAGAACTCCAACTTGACCCCTATGACCTTGTTCAGAAGCACTGGCATTTCCGGATATTGATGTTGCTCTATGAAACATCAACATTATCTCTAAAGATCCTCACCATGGTAAAAACACAAGTAATCTTCAGAACAAAGCACCTACCCCTCCCCCCCCCCCCAACAAAAAAGAAAAAGAAAAAGAAACTAGAAATTTAATTCGTCATGGTGACGAATTAGGTGGTCTGTTTTCAATTTTATGATCATTGAAAAGTCAAAAAAGAAAAAAAAATGAAGAAAAAAAATTGTTGGAGACGCCCGGACTCGAACCAGGGACCTCGAGGTCGGAAGTCAAGTGCGTTACCGATATACCAAAACATTTCCTATAGAGAATACACGTAAACGGAAAATGGAATTCTCAAATCCCTCTTTGCAAGTTAGATATGAGCATGATCCCGGCATCTGATCGAAAAATAAATGGCACATTTGTGATAGCTTATTGTCCTCAGCTACAACATACTCAAAGCTCAGCGTAAACAAAGATAAAACGACGGAGATATTGCTCCCGAAAGACGAGAATGTAGAATCCAGTTTTGAGAAAAAGTCATGTCCCATAGAGAATACACGCAAAATGTGAAAAATTGACATGCCTCCTTTAAATCGCAACAATATGCCATGATCTATTTGTCAAAATGAAATATCGTGATAAAAGTATTTGTAGAGAATTATCTCAGCTAGAACATATCAAAATTTGGAAGAAAATCGATCAACATTTACAGAGATACAATCAATTTTCCAAAAATATGCTGACGTCATAATATGCAAATTGAAATTTTGAGTTCGGAGGCCATTATGATGACGTCATGAGTTAATTGAGGGTCAAATGAAACATGAAATCATATCTCCGATTCATATTCTATCAAAATATGAAAAAAAACTTGGGGTCACCTTGCATCCTAAAGCGCTACAATGGATTTTGTATAGGCATGTTTTTGCCCATGTATGCTATGTATTACAAAAGCTCGCACGCACGGTAATTATCTTAAACGGACGCTCATTCCGTTATTAATGGGCAGAAAAAGTTGAACAAGGTATCAAAATGCTTGGAAAAATGTGCCAAATATGATGACAGAAAAAATTTGGCGATTCTATGTTGGAAGATGCAATTACGCGCGAAAACGCGCGCGCATGTGTGTGCGCGCGTTTTTTTTGCAAAATGCTTAAAATGGCTTGAAACGTATGCAAAATGAATTTAAGACGATTTTGAGCATTTTTATTTTTTGCGCGCGCGCTAACGCGCGGACATACGCATGCGCGCGCGTTTTCCGACCTGAAATTGACCGGACGGATATTGACCTTAATCATGATAAATATGAATGAGAAATGCCTTTCCGTTATGAAGATATGATCATGAGTAAAAAGTACCAAAAATAACACAAAATGGCGCCTGGATGACGTCATGAAGACTTCATGACCTTGAAAATGTTACTCTAACGTCTCATGACAATGACCTATGACTGTGTCAAAATTGAACGAAATTGACTAAACTGATCTTGAGTTATCCTGTTAACAAAAAAGTGGGAACAATAAATAAAAATAAAGAAATAATAATAAAGAAAGAAAATTCTGACGAAAACAATAGGTGATCTGTCGAAAACGACAGACCACCTAAAAAAGAAGCAAGATGAAGAAAATTAATCGAACTAATGATCCAAAAAGACGCGGCTGAAATCTGTAAGTTCTAATTTTGTTAATAATGTGATTTCCAGCAAGTTTTTAATAGTTTTTTTTTTAGTATTTTACTGATCTTAACATTCAATCAATGATTAAGAATTAATGCAGCCACTTCTCCGCAAAGTGTGACGGCAATATCATTTAAACATAATAATCTAGTTAAACATCACTAGATCGCTGTAGGCCAATGTAGTTCTAATCACTTAACACGTTTAATCACTGCGGCAACACTCGACCTCAAAATGTTCTCTCATAATTATTTATCATCCTCGAATAATGTCAAGGGGACCATCTTCTCATTCTGTCAATCATGGAACTCTGTAAGAAGGAAACCATGTATTTCCTGACTTCATCGACACTCATAAGCTGTCCATCTTCAGAACAGCTAGAGAGAGAGAGAGATCCCATTCAGACTTTCACGCTAAGGTAACATGAACACTCTTCATAGCGGGGTTGTCCCCGGCGCTCTCACAGGTAATTGAATTACGTATGAGGTCGAATTGCAATATGTACAATAATCTGTTTTATAATATCGGGAAGTTTGAAGAGAAACAAAATAATAAATTAATGTGCTAAAATGAAAGTGTACCTCGTTATATGCTTAACTTCTGAGTGCATTCGAGGTACAGTGATAACATTACCATTTACCAACAAATTTCATTTTATTTGTAAGAAGCAAATTGTAAATGACGCCGTGTAAACTGGTAAAGGAAATAAATGGGTGATACTACATGTAGATGTGTTCAAGCGACACTTGCATTTTACTGACGAGCTTTATTTTGTCGGTGATAAATGTTTAGGAGTAGTATAGTTGGGTTTTATGTTAGATCTAGGTTAATGGTATTGGTTGGGACCAGGATTGACGTAAGGATGTCAATTAGTGTGACGCCTGTTTGCCCAGTAAACGTCATTAGGGAATTTTAGATTTGCACGTCGACATAGTGGACTGCTACGTGTGATGTCCTTATAAGGCACGTAGCAGTCCAGTATGTTGACGTGCAAATCTAAAAGTCACTATTTACTGACGCAGGGACAACGTCAGTGACTAGCACTATCTTTGGCACACTGTTTGACAGGGACATTGTCCTGAGCCTGAATGTACATGTATAATGGACAGTGCACAATTTTGAGATGAACCAACTAGGTATATAGTCTAAGTGCAGTAAAACGCAGGCTTTATTAGCGCAAGTAATAACGTATCCGAAATGACGCAAATGAAACGGCATCAGAAAATCGATCCTCGAAGCATATTATTATACACCATTATATAAGAATACTCATAGTCCTACGGCGGGTGACGAAAAATAGACGATTGAAGAAGTAATAATGAAACAGCCGTTGGAGATAGAATATACGAATTTCCGGCTTTATGCCAAACATCTTATACAATATGTACAGGTATACTATCAAGGAAATGAAAAGTTAAAAAATTCACACTTACTTGCATGTACTGTGAAAACTCCTAGGACGAATGTAAGAAATAAAACGACTGCACTTCCAAGACGGGTTGTCCTATGTGGTAACCTGACTGACGCCATCTTCAATGATTTATCTCTCCTTATATTTTGGCGGGAATATATCCTCTTCCTTTAGTCAACTTCTCAAAAACACAAGTCGATGTTTACCGCGGTTAAACGCAGTCCTTTATATCAGAACCCCTTGGAAGATGACAGGGTGCTGCCAGGTGAATAACCAATGCCAGTCTGTAACGAAAAAGCGTAAAATGATTGTAAATGTTAAGAATAATTAGGAATATTCTTGATCGAACCAAAAAAGAAGAAGAGGGAAACGGTGTATGCAGTCCGAGTTCCACCAGTACCACTGTACATGAACCGGTGTGTACTGAGGAAATTGAATAAGAAGTACATATACAGACATGTACGTGGAAACAAAAAGGAAACTGATTAGTAGAATAACCTATCAAATCAATCAGGGGCGGATCCAGATATCTATTCTGGGGGGGGGGGGGGGGGGGCATTTTTCCATTGTGTACTTAATGTTCAGGGTTTGTGAAACTTCGGATTTTAAAAGGGGCATGTGCCCCGTCCCCTTCCCCAAAATGGGCCACTAGCTCAATCAAACTCAAACCTGTTTTCTGCTTAATTCGTATAGCTATTTCATCAAGGGTTAAAACATATTAAACTAAACATTGTCATTTTGAGGTAAAAATAAATGGGTTGGGTTTACATTTTGAATTGTTGAGGGGCGTTTAGACAAAATGTGCTGATATTAGAAATAAATAAGATAAATACAAGGGTATTGAGAAAGAAAAGGGATATTTAAGAAGATACATCACATCGTCGACATGCGACAATACAGAGACTCGAAATTTGAAGTACGTCGACAAGATTTGACATATAATTACACAACTCTGCCGACAGGACTTAAAATGGGATTTAGACTGTGGTGCCCCTCCCCCCCCCCCCCCCCCTCCTTCCCTAAAGCGACGCCCTTGTTATGACGGAACAGTTTCGGTTCGAGTGAAAGCTGAAGTATTGATCGAGGCGCGAGTAAGACACCTGACATTTACAAATATAATGTGATGAAGGATGAAAAGGGAAACGAATATTGAGAAAAGTGATCGAAAAAGGTTACAACAAACATGACATATAAACAAGGTGCTGCAAGCTAATATTGACTAGACGTCATGGCATTTGAAATTGTTGGCAAGCCATTGAAAGTTATTATGACTTTCTTCCCCTTGACAATATAACATGATCAAATATGTATAGGACCTGCATTGTCGGGAAAGAAAAAATACACATAACGAATATGGCGACGGTTGAAATGACAATTCTATTTTCCACCACCAGTAATTATCCATTACACGCATACGAACGTTTAGGACTATACGTGTGTATTGTATTGTATTTATTAAACTTCATTGATGTACTTCAATATTCTGTTTGGAAACGTATAATATAAATCAATTTACAATGCGTATATTTGTTGAAGCCTGTCCATTATCCGTTGTCCGTTATTCAGTAATTCGACCCGTTATCATTCTGAATAGTGATGTAGAGGTTCAGTTGGGATAATCAATGGCTTTAACGACTTTTACGAGTTGATCATAAGTCAAACCATTCAGTTTATAATGATGATTAATCTGTTGCCTGAATAGTTCTCCTGAATCCATCCCTTGGAACAATTAGATGAATGACAGAAGTCAAAGTATGATATTCATTTCCTTATGAAAAGCCTTATTTGGTGTGATACTTCTGTCTCTCCACCTTGTGTGTAAGCCGTGGATCTATGACGTTTAAATAGAGGGGCTTCTACAAACCCTTAAATCTTTAATCTTAAGCCTTAATCTGTTATTAAATGAACATTAATGCATATCATATCAGTCCACTGGCTGGACTGTGTCCGCGTGAGATGAGAAAAAACACACCCTCAACGCTAAACCGGAGACAGTCCTGGCCTTTCATTCTCTTCCTCGACGGCTGTATGAACATAGACTTAGATGATCGAAAAATACAACAAATATATAAAAAGGGAAAGAATTCGGACTAATGTAATATAATGTAATTACAAAGTATCTTCTTGTGAAACCATTAGCACGGACCATTAGCATGGGCATTTTCCTTATCACTTTCAAGATCTCATCTTTCATATTGTCATGCGTGCATGGTATAAACAGGAAGTATAGTTACATTTTGGTGTTAGAGATAGCCTGAAAACAAAAACCTATACAAAATTACAAATATATTAAAAATGCTGGTATAGCTTTCAATTTTGATCTCACAGATACTGCAATGTATCCGCTCAACGAGGTGTCCATAACGGAAATTCTGATGGTACATTGTCACTTGACCGTCACTAGGCATATATAATAGCAGATAAGTATACCACGTTGTACCTTTGGTGTCGTATCACATTAAAGGTAATACTTTAACTTTTGAAGAGGACAAAAAAACCCGTCTGAAAACAGGGACTGTACGGTTAACGGAAACAAGGCTATGTACGGAATTACTCTTAAAT
>JAVYIG010012635.1:0-22500 GCA_035222895.1 Strongylocentrotus droebachiensis
TAGTGACATATTCAGAATGCAATATACGAGAGAGAGTCAGAGAGAGAGGGAGGGAGAGAGAAAGAGAGAGAGAGAGAAAGAGAGAGGGAGGAAGAAAGAGATGGACGGATACAGACAGAGACAAACAGACAAACAGAGGAGGGAAAAAAACAACTACTGTATGCAGGGAATAGCGTTCTCCTGAACAGGAACTAGAAAATAATAGTTTTATTAGGAATTTTAAATCTATTCATAGTTCATTGTAAATTCCACTTTGCTCTCCTTTTAATTGCTATTGACAGTGTTGATATGACAGCTCATAAAACATGAAATCAACTGAATTACCGCTCGATCATTGAGTGGCTTTTTCCCTGCAATGAATGTGTAAGGAGGATGTTCCTGTTCAACTCGAAACGAACGGAGTCATGAAGTTAAACATCCGCAAACAGTTTGGGGTGTTTTTTAATTATTTTCCAGTGAGAGGAGGAAGAAGTCTGGTGATGAAACATGAAGTAATCTTATCTGTTGATGGGTTCCTTTCATGGTTTGTTTCAAGTTTGTTATGTTAGATTTGAGTATAATGCATGTGTGTGTGTCATGTGATTGTGTGTCACATGTATTCTGCAGCAATCATGTGATCATTCCTCTGATGATGATGATGACAATGACATGAATAGTATTTTTGTCTCTATGTTTCATGAAGATTGTATTTGTTGTTTGAACTATATGTAGTTGGTAATTTTCTTTTATACCAACAGATCCTCGTATTTTGTGATAGAATATTAACATTCAACAATTAAATACTTTTTGAATTCCAGATGTTTTATCCATGGGCAGACCTGCCAACCAGTACGATTTAGTTGTATTTAGTACGATTTTTAGAAGCAAATACGACAGTACGAATTTCCTTAATAATTTTTTTTTGTTTTAATTTTTTTTTTTTCTTTCTTCAATTTTCATTTTTTTTTTTTTTTTAAATTAATATTTTGTGTATGCGTCCGCCATTCTCAATGGAAAAATGTCCATTACTGTAAAGTATCCTACATCGGCAATTTGGGGATGTTCATTGGTTCGTCGAACACACCAGTCATGACGAAATCATGCATATTCAACCAATGATCAATAAAAAAAATTCTTCCTGTAGGTAGAAACTGTAAGAGGCATTGATCTGCGTAACAATCCGTGTTTATTTTCAAGAATACAACTTTTGTCAGTAAAATACAACTTTTGGGACTAAAGAATAAAGTTTTTGAACTCCAGAGTTTGGCAGGTCTGCATGTGAGATGTTTTAATCTATCAATGAAACCAATGAAGGATTTGAAATCAAAATGTCAATTGTATTAGTTAACATGTATGTCAACAGTAAAAAAGAAAAAAAAGTAAAAATAACAAAAGAAAGAAAAGAAAATGTTATTCCAGAGGAGGGTCCAAATCTACTGAGGAGACCATAATGCAGGGTTCATATTTGGGTTAGGGTTGCAACTAGAATTAAGGTGAGAAATAATTGCAAACTTTGACAGCAAAACCATACTGCTAGAGCATGTCTCATAGATCCAAGCTTGAAAGTCCTAATTGCAAAGAAGAAAAGCACAACATTTAAATATTTAAAAAAATAATGTTTTTGTTCTGTGATTATTCTTTCTATCCAGGGCTTTGGGTGGTAACCCTCTCTACTGTGATTGTCACCTCCATTGGCTGTCAGACTGGGTCAAAGATGGGTTCAAGGAACCAGGCATCGCTAGCTGCGCCGACCCGTACATCCTCAGGGGAAAGCTCCTCCTTACAGCGCCCTCTAAGAAGTTTCTCTGTACAGGTAAGTGCCATCAGGGGTAGATGTTGAAGTACTTGTGGAAACTTTTTTTTTTTCTTTTTTTTTTCAATACACGCATTCACATGTATTATAATTTAAGTTAACCCTCCCACCCCCTCCCCCCCCCCCCCTTCCAAAGAAAATAAAAGTACAACAGCAACCATGGTACTTGTATTTTTCTCTCCATATTCTATATAGTCTTTCTATCATGATTGTATAGTTCTCACCAAGAGGGGGCAGTCTTTCAAATTGCTACATGAAGTGAATCCTATTCAGAAATTATATCAGGTTGCTTTGTGGGAAAAAATAGTGAAATGCTGTGACATTTCCTTCTCAAAGTTTAGCTTGAAAGATCCCAAAATGTCATTGTGAATGACAATCAGAATCAATATTAAAACATAAAGGAAGTTTAATTAATCCACGGAATTGATCTTTGTTTGAACAGAGGAGCCGGACATCTCCATCCGTGCAAAGTGTGACCCTTGCCTCTCAGCTCCCTGTGAGAATGAAGGAGTGTGTCTGACTGACCCCATCGAGAGGTACAGGTGCCAGTGTCCCGCAGGGTTCAAAGGTCAACATTGCGAGGCAGAGGTCAACGAGTGTGACCAGAGGCCGTGCATGAACGGAGGCGTCTGCGAGAACCTGGCTGGCGGTTTCAGGTTAGTGAAGGGTTAACCTACCGATAGAGAATATTTATGACAGATCTCATATAAAAACCCTTTCTTCATCAGGATATGCCTTGTATTCAAGGAGATTCACTTGCATTTAGACCTCTATATCTGCATTTGTCCAGTTTGCTTTTAATTATTTGACTACTGAATTTTCCATTTCCCATTAAATGGTTCCAGCTGCAATAAGTGAAAGGAGTATAAATCATTCAGTAACTACAGTGTACATTCATCAACTTGGATCAAAGATTAAATCTATATATTTGTTTGTGTTGGAACAAATTGGAAGGTCTCCATCCACTACAGCACAGACACATAACTGTTTCAGCCTATTTGAAGAACCCCATACCTATAGTGATTACAACTTTCAAAAGTTCATAACACTTATCTTTTTTGTCCGTTTACATTAAAACTTTCTCTAGTCTACTTGTCTGATTTTATGCGTTCTTCTTAAGCAGTTTGTTGTCAAGGTCTGAAAAATATCCCTTTAAATTTATTTTTTGCAACAACAAATGTACACTGTACAGATTGTTTGAGTCATGTGCGATGCAGTACTCATCTTGATCTTTGTTCTACTTCCCCAAGGTGTGACTGTTCTACTGGTTTCTCTGGTGATATGTGTGAGGTCAACGTCGATGACTGTAAGGCACATCTCTGTCTCAACAACGCAACCTGCGTGGATGGCATCAACAACTACACCTGCCGCTGCTCGCAGGGCTACAAGGGTAGGTTCACCAATCTACAAGAGCAAATGATATATGAAAATTGAAAATATGTTTGTAGTAATAGATTCAGTTTTTATATACCTCGTACACGATCAAAAGAATATTGGTACAGATAGAATTGATTGACTTTGCTGACTTGCATATTGCTTTAGGAATATCTGCCATTGCATTAGTTCAGGCACCCTTTAACAATGAATGCATCAGAGCAATAGGTGTTAATTTTATCAATTTTTCATCTAAAATGAAGAACTGAAGCAATATGCCTCTTCTAGGACATTCGCATGTGGCATGGATTTGAACCGTGAACCTCTTGATTGAGAGTCAAGTGAATGAACCAATGATGTTCAAAGGTTCATATTCAAAATCGACATCGTTTTAAATAGTTTTGCCTGCATAGTCTTCAACGGCTCTCTTTTAATTTTTTAATTATTTCTCTATCTTTCAGGTGACTATTGTGAAGTTGACATTGACCTTTGTCACCCCATGAGTGACCCTTGCCAAAATGGAGGTGTCTGCTTTGACCTTGGTCACTCATACAGGTAAGAGATTAGCTGAGCTCTTTTTCTTCTTCATTGTGATGGTTCATGTTTTTCCAGTAATGTAGGGGAGAAAACAGTGCAGGTACTAGTATCAAGCATTTCTTCAAGCAATATAGATATGACTCATTTTGGCTGTGATTTCCTTTTTTGATGTATTCAATTTGGAACTATTTTGTTTCAGCAGGAAAAAACACTACTCTTATTGTCAGAATTGAGAATTTGCCATATGATTAACCTCTCCAAATAAGTTCAATCAACTGTTGACCTTATGTTCTCTTTTTTGTGTGTTCTCTTAATTCCCAATAAAAATTCATCTTTGAAGTCCAAGAAAGATATGGGGCCAGTCACCACGAAATGAGTCCAGTGTCGCATTAGGCTCAATCGTAGTAATAGCGATGTATAGTGTGTATGTACTGAAAATTGACCCACCTACCACATTTAAGATTTTTCCAAAAATCGACTTATTAAATTCTTTGTTTGTTGAAAGTTTCATTGAAATCGAATGATGGGAAGTGTGTTGTTGCTATGTTGTTGTTGACCAGACTATAATATGTTACGCATCATTAACTTTACACCTAATTTCACATAAATAAAAAAAATAAAAAACTTTACACCTAATTATCTCAAAACTGGGTAATCCCATTGTTTATAAAGTCCAATTAGGTTTTTGTTCATATTTCTGGATATAATTTATCAATTTTAATGTGTGACCCCTTAATTTAAAGCTTACTTAATGTAGATTCATATAATACTTAAAAACAGGAATAAAAATTTTGACCAACTGGACTCATTTCGTGGTGACAGGCCCCATATGTTAACTTATTCGGGTCCTGGTACAAGCAGTCTCTATTATTGACTAATATTCCGTGTAGAAATCTACCCGGTAATATCTATAGCTGGTGCTTTTTGCTTTATATTACTAGACAGCGCGTATTATTACAAAAATATGACACCCTAAAGTTTCATGACAGAATGTGGATGAAATTTAGATACACAGAAGATTAACAAGAAGGCCTACATCATTTTTTTTTCAGATGCGAGTGTCCACCAGGCTACCGAGGAATCAACTGCACCGATGGTTATGAAGATTGCCGCACGCGTCCTTGTCTGAACGACGGAGAATGCGAGCAGGACGGAAACCAGTTTGCCTGCCGATGCCCACAGGGATACATCGGTCAGACGTGTGAGATGAATGCCAACATCTACATCAGCGACACCCCCTGCAGCTGCCTCAACAATGGACAGTGCTACGACAACAACGTCACCGACTCTGAGGAATGCCGCTGCTTACCGGGCTTCTACGGCACCAAGTGCGAGATTCCAACCAGCATGAGTTTCAGGTTAGGGCAAGAGGTGTACGTGCAGTACCCTGCACCTAATAATCCTCAGATAGTCAACTTCACCCTCATCTTTGCCACCACCATTGAGAACGGAGTCCTGCTTTACCTGGGCAACATCAATCACATCGCAGCGGAGCTGTTCCGCGGCCGTATACGTGTCAGCTACGATGTCGGCAACTTCCCGGCTGCCACTATGTTCAACCAGAAGAAGTTGAACAACGGCGAGTTTCACAAGCTGCAGCTGGTCCTCTACAGGCGCAACGTATCGATGTCCATTGACGGTGGTCCCTGGCAAACCAAGACTAATGCAGGAGAAGAGGAGTATCTGCAGGTGGACGAACCCATGTATGTGGGAGGCTTGCCAAGGCATCTGCAGAACTTTGCTGTTAATCAGTGGCATATACGCAACAGGTCAAGTTTCCAAGGTGAGTGGACTATCAAGTGTTACTAGGCATGAAATTGTTATCACGTGGAACATGAGAAAATCATGACCTATAATAATCCTTTATCCTCTGAAATGATTCCGTCCAGTTCACTACTAGAAAGTTGTCTCTATAAACAATCATATTGCCCATTAAAACTTTGCAAAAATAGCACTTAAATCTTGCACACTGGAAAATCCAATCATAATATAATTTACAAACGATACAACATGCATTGAAATTGTCGAAAGATTTTAGTTTGGGAAACTTTTGCAATATTATTACTGAAAGATTAATTGAAGAACAAATAAATTGAGAATCTCTCTCTCTCACTAATTACCCTCGGTGTCCCTCTTTGTCTCGATGTCTCTCTACATCTCCATTTCTCTGCATCTATCCCCTTGTGTTAATTTTCAATCCTCTCTATATTATTGACACCTCCTTAATTAACTCCCTGCCTGTCTATCATGGTCATTCAATCTCCCCTTTTTCCCTTACATTCTTTCTCTCAGGTTGTATCCGGGCTTTCTTCGTCAACAATGAGCCCAAGCGCCTGAGCGAGGCCTCCGATCGGATGAGCGTCAAGGAAGGCTGTCCAAACTACGACATGCCTAACCCCTGCCTTGAGAACAGATGCGTCAATGGCTTCTGCCACAACGTAGATGAGTCCATGTACCGCTGCGACTGTCAGGACGGCTGGATGGGTACATTCTGTGATAGAGGTATGTACATGTACAAGGCATTTCTTTAAAGTACTATCCTTGTCCAGTCAAACCTGCTTTAGTGACCACCTGTCTACAAGGACCACATTTTTTGTTTCCCTTGAAAATGGTTTCTCATTGAAACATGTACTTAAGGAACCTGTCTACAAAGATCACTTTTTGTGTTTCCCTTGGGCAGTCGCTGTAGACAGGTTTGACTGTACAAGGAATTTCTTTGTCAAAGTAGGGTCCTTGTACGTGTAAAACTTTTCATCCTTTCTATTTGATGGTTGTTTGTGAAATTTACCTGACTGCTAAGAAATCATTTGTATGCTTGTAACTAAGCAAGCAGGGCCCCTGTTGCATAAAACTACCATTGATGGTAAATTTGCCATCAATGGCAACTACTACGGTAACAGGGCTCAACATCCAATCAAAATCAAGGTTTCCATGGTAGTTACCATTCATGGCAAAGTTACCATCAATGGTAAAATTTTTGCAACCTGGCCCAGAGACTTACAGCTTTACATCTTCTCTGAGGGACCTGGTAATGAGGATTAATAGTCATCATTGCAAATGTTCCATCACATTTAATTTTTTTCTATTATAATGTGCCATTCTTTTTCTTCTCCCTTGCAGAAACAACATGCACAAGTATCAAGGTCAACAATACGTATGAAATGGACGGTTGCCAAACGCTACGGCCCATCCGGAACGCAACGTGTGCCGGTGAGTGCGGCCTGTCGTGCTGCAAGCCGGCACGAAGTCACATGAGGAACGTGAGGCTCCACTGCCCCGACGGTACGACTATTACGCAGGAGATCAAGATAGTGAGGAATTGTGCGTGCCAGGGTTGCGAAGGAGGGTAAAGGGAAGGGCGCCATCTGCCTTGCCTTACGTAACGATTCTAGACTCGCGCACACCTCCTCCTTTTACATAAGCAGCTAGCGTCACTCATGTACGATACTTAAGAGTTGGAGTGAGAATGCCTCATGAACTGTTTATATATTTGCGTGACAGGCATCCTGTGACTCAAATCGAGGAACTTTTTGTGGCAAAGGATAAAAGGACTAGCATTGGAAGCAAATTGGCATCCACTGTGGTGCTCGAGGAGCGGAAATCACGGAATACTGGAAAAGTTTTACAAGGGGCTTGGAGGTGATGATAGAGGAGAACACTAGTACCCAATGAATTGCCAATATATATTGTATTATAATTATTTGTACACACTATATGCATGGGTATTGTTATCACTGTTACAGAGGAGAGACTCATTCATCCATTGATGCTGATTCCTAGGAGAGCCAGTGTTTCTGAAGGACTACTACAGCATTATTGCACTCATTTATTCTGGATAAAACCTTTACTCCTTAATTTGTTCAAATTACTCTCATGATAAATGTGTTTTCATCCGTTATCAAGGCCCTGAACTTTAATTTGAGAATTGTGCAAATTTGTGCACTATACTTATTGTTACATATGCACAAGCAAGTATACATCTGTTTGACCAGATTGTTCATTTCACTGAATTGCGATACTGTAGGTGTGCACTTGATAACTTTTCTTGCGAGATAGATACATGTGCTTTTGGTGTGGAGTTTGGAACGGTTTCTCCTCGTAAACAGCGCTGAAGCTAGTACACAATTTACTAGTACCAATGTTGCACTATGTGTGGCAAGGGTTTATGAAGTATTAGGGGCCAAGCGGGTATATATAGAATGGTGAAATAATTGTACATGTATATCAAACAAAAAAATTGAATGGTGTCACCGCATATTTGTATATTTATCTAGAATGTTACTTTGTACATAAAGTGTAGCTTGGCTTTTGTGACGTCGAGCACAAAGCCGTGGTGTTGTTAATTGCCTCGTGTCTGTATAGATTTACAGCCATGATTATTTACTTGTGAATCAAGTGTTTTTAGGGAATTCTCCACACTGCCAGGGACAGTTTTTACATTGTTACTTACAACTCTTTTACTTGTGAAAATTGATAATTCCATGTGCTCATCAAAGTTACCTGTCATAAATGATGATTATAATTGGCCTGAAGTAAGAATCATTACAATTTTTCTCCATTGCACATAAGTTGGAGTATCTAATATTTGAAATAGTCAAAAATTAAACAATATGCTAATGTTTTATAATGTGAATATGAATATGTATACCAGTTGTAAATTCTATATGTGCCACTTGAGCAACTTCAAGTAATATTTTTGTTTTAAGATATATTTTTGCATTGTCAGGAAAAATTATGTGAATTTTGAAAAAGATATGCAAAATCTAATGATAGGTTCGCACATTAGTGTAAAATTGTTGAATATTAGTCGATTTTGAATTCCTTTCTACTTGGGACATTAATTGTATTGGAATTTTAGTGAAATCATACTATGAAAATCATCATGAAAAGGATTTATTGTTTGCACAATTTTACCATTGTAGTAATTAATGGTTTCATAAAAAATTAAGCGGATTTGAGAAGAAGGCAGATTTTCAAATGTGTGCACAAACTTAATGGGTAGGAGCTAATGCAAGATATACAAACATGTATGAATATAATTATAGTCCTCACTGTCTTGGTACATATGTGTTTTAGATGGTGTATCACGCTTTTAATCCTAAAAGGTTTTCACACTTATTTGAATTGTACAAAATCTCTGAATATGGGCCTTTTCAGGAAACGAAAATGAAATTCATCGCTGATACTTTCTTTAATGCAGCAGGCAAAATGCTGGGACAATTCACTCCTGTCATTCGTAAAGGCTTACCCAAAATTGATTTAATTAATAAAATCTATTTAAAAACACACCTGTGCTAATATGTTTATTGCTTATATTTCATTTTGATGATAGTATGTATTATTGTAAGAATGATACTGGTGATGTACTGCTTGAAAGTGATAACAGGATTGGTTTATTAAATTAGAAAAAATAAACAAAATGTGGCGAGGGCATTTTGAAGATAAGATTCTACTTGTATACATTTCAATTGTTGATATGATTCTGATTTTTATGTATTTATCATGTAAATATTTAATCATTAAACATACGATTACATGTATAAGTGATGATGACAATGCCCTTGCTTTCCAGGGAGTGAGTCGACAGACAGTGAGTGCTGTATACCAAACTAAAACTATCAAATTGTATTCAATTGGTTAACATCATAGTAAATGTTTTTGACAAGTTTCAAATTTAAGTGAAACTCCCCAAACTGCATTATTAATCAGACCAATACAAGTTAATAGTTTACAACTTGAGACTATTTACCTTTGAAAATATAACACTGTTTGTGACCAAAGTTGAATGATTTCAAAATGTCCCAGTAGGCAGTTTTGAAGAACTTTCAAATATAATGTTCCTACTAATATGACATAGACAAAGTATAATTTGTTAATAAAAAACATATATACCGGTACCCCTGAAAATTCAGGTGAAATTCTGATCTTCTAACTTTTCAAAATAATTTTTTTCTCTCATTTTGTTCAAGACATATTCACCCAAAACTGGTTTGAATCAATTAAATTCTATTTAGGGTTTGTTTGTCTGTACTTGTTATACATAAGACATAATGGTGAAGATATAGCACTTCACCATGTAATGAATCGTTTTGAATTTTCTCTTTCATGCCATCTCTAATACATATATTGTATTGGTAAATTTATGCTACAAATAGGCATAACATGTGGCCAAACTATTTTGTTCTAGAGAATTGCCAAACTACCTGAAAGATAATTTTTTCTTATTAGAGTGCATTATTTTCTATCCATTTCATAAGAAGCTAAGACTTTTTCCAGTATATTCTAATTGCCAAAATTCCCCATTTAATTTGACTTACAAGGATGTGCATTGTCTTTATACTTTCTCTTTTTTATAAGTCCACTTGGCGTGAGTATTATGACCACTGTATTTTTGTGTGTCATTGTTTTGTTTGTATATCAGTTTTATATTCTACTTATTTATCAATTTCATATGCAACCTTTTAGATTTTTTTGAAAAGTACAAAGCTCTGTTTATACTCGTCATTTTGCATTATTAACAAATGGGTTTATTTTAATATTTGTATGTATATAGCATATTGGTTCATTGTGGATGAAATAAATCTTGATTTAATACAATTTTTCAAAGTCCATGTCCTTTTTATCACTATTATCGATGTCATTATTACTATTATCATTGTACATCATGCCAGTGAGTTTTGTGAAATAATTATTTTGTGGATAAGTTGTTTGGATACCCCTTACCATTATCATTAAAAGATTATGCTCCTTCAATCATGTTGCATCTCAAAATCCAAAACCTATTTTTGTGGTTGTACTTTTACTGGTACTGAAACATTCACTCATTGATATTTTCACCCCAAAAGGTCTGGTTTTATGATTTTTTTAACTTTGTACCTGTACTCTATGCTTGTTAATAGTATGCTGCTAGCTATTACCACAATCATGAAGACTATTAAAACAAACTAATGTAAACTGAAACAGTTGTTTGCCTTGTTTTATGTTTCCTGTTTATAAACATATTTCTAAGAGAAATATAGAGTGAACATGGTTCATTTTCAATCTTTCTACTTTCCTTCCTCTGTTTCTCTCTCTATCTCTATCTGCCTCTTGATATCCATGTACAGTGCATCTTTTTATCTCTCACTTTCCATCTCAATAATTTTTTAAATCCTCGGATAAGTGCGCCTTTTTGGTAGCAAAAAGCGCCCCTTTTCACCTGTGATAAGTGTCCCTTTTACTCTGATATGTGCCCCTTTTCCTTTGTGGAGTGTCCTTTTCACTTCTGAAAAGTGCCTCTTTTCCTTTTGCACTAGGTGCCCCTTCCCTTCCATATAAGTGCCCCTGTTTACCCTTGATTATTGACCCTAACCTAATCTGATAGTTGCCCCTTTTTACTTCGACAAGTGCCCCTTTTCCTTTGGAATATAAGACTTTTCGCTCTCTCGCAAACAAATATTCAGACAACCACACACAACTGCAAAATATGGTGCTGATCCGAGCAGTATCTTGGATCAAGTAAAGAGAACAAGTTGAAGATCATTCCTGATGCAATGTAAGGGTTATATACCAATGTCTACATTTTTTCCTGCTTTGAGGTTACCCTTTGTAGGTACCACCTTTTTTCAATAAAGTGTCCTTTTTAGTTGGTGCACCCCTCATTGAAAGACGCTCCGCCGCCCCTGATGATAGATACAAGAGGAATTTGGGTCAGATTGAAGCATGTTTATTCATCATCTATACACAAGCAATAATTATGGGAGGGGTGTACGGGAGAAGGTCTGAGAGATATTTTGTTCATGTGAAAGGATTTGTGAAAGATACTGCAAAAGAAAGAACGGACGATGAAGAGAGATCGAGGGAGGGACGGAGAGAGGGAGGGACTGAGAGAGGGAGGGAGATAGATTGAGAGAGAGTGGGAAAGGGGGACCGGGGAAAGAATTAAGGAGGGAGAGGGGAGGGAGGGAGGGAGAGAGAGAGAGAGAGAGTGATAGAGAGAGGGGGAGGGATCGAGTCAGAGAGAAAGAGCCGAGGGGGACTAATTAGAGAGGGAAGGGGGGGGGGTCAAGGAAGGAGAGAGAATTCCTCAACCCACTATCTCTCCCTTTCTCTCAGGTGCTCTCTCTCTCTTTCTCTCTCTCTCTCTCTCTCTCTCTCTCTCTCTCTAATTCTCTCCGGCCTCTCTCTCGATCTCCCTCTCCAACGGTCTCCCACCCGACCCCCTCCTTCCCATCTCTTCGATTGGTTTTCCGTCGAGAAAAGGAAAAGAGAGAGAGAGAGAGAGAGAGCAGCTTAAAGAGAAAACGAAGAAAAACAAAAACAGGAATGATGAAAAGAAAGTTGGGATATTCGTGAGAGAAGAATTAAGAGCAGACCGGGGGGCTACATAAATATATAGAGAGAGAGCTAGGAAAGGAGGAAGAAGAAAAAGATCGAGATTGTGGGAATAGGACAAAATCTAGTGAAGTAATGAAGTCAATGTTTCGTATTTCATTTTCATCCTAGAAAGTATAAAGCCTTTTCTATATCTATTCTATAGTCTTCTATAGATAAAAGGCATTCAACATACTTGACAAAATACCATAAACAAAACATGAGGCCCATGATATCAACAATTATGTTGTACGTACAACATACAAAGAGAAAAACAAACAAATAAACATGGAATAATCTCCCCACCCCTAACAAAAAATCATATAAAGAAAACAATTATGTGTATAGCCATGCATTGTTCTTTAATTTCTTCTCTAGCTCTAGCTCTAAATCTCCTCTCTTTCTCTTTTCGGCTGCATTCTTATACACAATGGGCTGCATAATATTTCTTATTCTGGAAATTTCTTTCGCAAAGTATCGATATCGAGTATCGGGTTGCTGCGATTTGAACCTTGTGTGAACTTTTGTGTTTTTAGAGTTAAGAACAGTTAAGATGAGGGCATTTCCAGCGGAATGGAAAGTTATTTGTGTAATAGTTTGGTGTTTAAATTTGACAGGCAGAGTTTTGGGTAAGTTTGAATTCTTTATTTACGGCATGTCGTAGTATTATCAACTTGAGATTGTCTGAAATCTAAAGTCGGTCTAGATCTAGAAACATCATTGTTAGCATATGGGACTGCCTATACCTTACGCTGTGTTGACCGCTAGGGCAGGGGAGCGAACACGAAGCGTGAGCCTTGCGATGCCAATGGCTCTGCCTCTGAGCTCTGCTCTACGGTTAGACTTCATGCATTGTAGGAGTGGCTGAGGGCCAGGGCTAGGAGTAGGATGACAGGGTTAACGAAGTAATATTAGGGCCAAAGCTATTTTGAAAGTGTACATTGGATTGATTGAATGCCTCTTTTTTTCATAGACAAATCACTTTGAAATGAATGGGTCAAGAATTTAACCCAAACTGTGGATAATTTTTACTGGAGTAGACTAGGCCTAGACTAATACCGCTTTGCTTTACCTTCCACATGTTCCTGATGATAATGAGCTAAGACAGTAACATGCAATTTACATTATGAAAATGCTGACTTTTGCCTGTGGTGAGAGTTCGCGATGTTGGTTCTCACTTCGGCCGCAAATGCAACATGGGCATAGATCTACAGCTACAATTGCATGTAGGCTACATGGTGAATACATACGGTATACGTGAAAAATCCCTGATTTAGTGTTGCCAATTTGATCCTTATTTTATAGCGAGTAGTGTAAAAAGGCGCATGCAGCAGGGATTTTGCTAAATTCAATGGACTCGGTGCGTGCGCCTTTGCACACTGAAATAATTGCTATTATCGTAAAGTAATTTAATATTTATTGCAAGATGAATGTATTGATTGATATGTAATTTCTATGTTTTCAAATCAGTTATTTGAATTTATCTTTATTTGTGATAATCATTGCCCATTAGATATAGATGTAGGTCTACATGTATATGTAGATTGATTGATGCATTGAACAAGCAGACATTCAACTTAATTATAACTTTGTAACATACATGTAGCTTTACTTAAATTCAGATAGATTTCTATTTTGTAAAGACAGCTAAAATCTAATGATGTACTTTTCATTGTCTGTGTCTTTTTCAATTAATTTTTCAGGACATGGAGTAAATGAAAACCTGGTATTTAGGGTGCTGAAACCAAGCCACATTGCTTATGATTTCACCATCAGGCCTGCCAAGAACTTTGGAGGGATATTTGTAAGTACCTTCATATACAAAGAAACAGCATAGAGGAAGAAAATATTTACAGGGGGGTGTTTCAATAAGATCCTAACTCCTAAGTCAAACTTTAGTTGGACTTAATAATCACGGAGAGCCATTTGTCGCCTTAAAATAAAATATATTGAAAGGCGAAAATTGAAGTATTTTAGAAATTTTAGAAATCCCACATCAAGAACATGAAATCTCCTTGATAATAGAAAGTATGAATGATTTGAATCAGCATTTTATGCCTTTTAAAATAACTTTTACAAAATATTTTCACGGTTTTCCATAATTGTTTAGTCCAGCTTAGAGAATAGTTCACCTTAGGATCTTTGTGAAACAACCCCCTGATCATCATTAGCGCAGTGATATGATTGGAGGAAAAGCATGGGATGTGCAACTTATGGTGCCACCTAGTTTTCAAACATGTAAACAATGAAATGATTTCAGGTGACAAGTTTACAATATATATTTTCTTAGTTCTTACTGTCCATTTCGAAACAACTATTACTTGATATACCTAATTTTGTAAATCATAACTCTTGAAGCCATATTGAATTTATAGAAGAACAAGCTTTCCTTTTGTCCAAGAATATTAAATGCTTTGTAACTTTGAGTGGTTTAAGCAGCCTGTGATAATGAAATGAATAGCACTTTCAATAGGGGCATGGTATGAATCTAAGTCCGACTTTGGTTCCATGCGCATCAGAATTTATTTTACTCTTTATTTTCTTCATACTCCTTATAGTTATTCGTTAGCCCATAAATGCAGGGTAAAGTCTTTTTGATTTTGACTTGATAACATTCTAGCTTTTCACAAATTGTATTTTTCGGTGATTGTTACTCTATAAAAGCCCAGCGTCAGATTTGAGTAGAATTTGAGTAGAATATGACCCTACATATCATTTAATACATAACATGTGACATGAGGCTCAATATTGCAAACATGGTGTTTTTCGCTCTAGAATTTCTTCTACAGTGGAATTGAACTGGTTGCTGCTGATCCTATAGAAGCGTGTGGAGAGATACAGAATGCAGAGAAAACCAGAGGAGCTGTTGTTCTTGTAAAACGAGGGTAAGCTCTTCTAAACATCTACCGGTACTATTTATTCACTGGTTTTGGAGATTATTTGCATTTACATTTTTATTACCGTAGTGTTCTGATGTTATGCAGTGAATGTTACCAAACTACCAAAGATTCCCTTGTTTTCTTCTATTTCTGTGACATGTTAGCCAACTTATCTCTTATGATTTTTGATTTTCTCCTAATTGTCCCTTTCTTCTAATAGTTCCTAGTCACAAAAAATTCTACCTGTCTCTTATGAATTATTTTTCACTGAAATTATGTTATGGTTGCAAGACTGCAAGTGCATTAAGTTGCAGAGTTTGTATCTCTAAATTCTCTATATGTTATTCAATTATTTACCACAAAACTACTTCTGAAGTGTAGCTTTGATCACCCTTACTGGTCACCCATTTACGACTATAAATATCTTATTCATTTAAAGAAAAAGGTAACTCAAATTAAGTCAAGTTGAAACGAATCATTCAACGACCAAAAAGTTGAATTTCAGGCTTCAAAATTTATCCCCCTTGTGGTATTTTGGTCCTGTTAATTTATGATTTGTGACAATTTTGTAATCCTTATGCAAATGTTTGCAGCATCATCTTTATACATTTTAGGGATTCAGTACTTCTTGTCCTAATACATTAATTTCCATGCTTACTAAATACAATACATTTTCCCCATTCACAAAACTAATTCTTGAGTGTAGTTTTGATCACTCTTACTGGTAAACCATTTTCGACTACAAATATTTTATTCATTCATCATCTTTAAACATTTTAGGGATCCATTACATGTACTTCTTGTCCTAATGCCTTTATTTCCATGCTTACTATTAAAAAAAAAAATTTATTTTCCCCATTTCTTATAGGGAGTGCTCATTTTTATCCAAAAGTATTGTTGCCGACAGAGCTGGTGCATTGATGCTGATTATCTTTGATTCTGACGAGAAAAATGATTACAGATTCATCGACATGATTGACGATGATACAAAACGGTCTACGAGTATTCCTGTGGCTTTCATGCAGGGCAGAGATGGGTAAGTGTAAACGGGTAGTCAAACATGTTAAATCAAGCTTTAATAGGCCATTTTTGTTATGGAAAAAAAAATCAATGCATAAGTGTACGTCTTTGTTAGGTGCTTGTTAGGAATTTCTTCAATAAACTGTTATGAATTATGGTATTTCAATAGTCAGAATGCAACCGTGTGTACATTACCTGGGAGGTGTTTCACAAAGATCCTAAGTTGAACTTATCTCTAAGTTGGACTTAAAAAATATGGAAAGCCGTTAGCGTCTTTGAAAATGTTTTGTAAAAGTTTTTTTAAAGGCATAAAATGTTGATTCACATCATTCATATTTTCTATTATCAAGGAGGTTTCATGTTCTTGATGTGGAATTTATAAAAAAGGCTAAAATCCTTGAATTTCTGCTTTTAAATATATTTCATTTTAAGGCTCCAATGGCTGTCCATAATTTTTAAGTCCAACTTAGTGTTAAGTTCTACTTAGGATCTTTGTGAAACACCTCCCTGGTGTCAGCGCCTGTTTTTAGGTATTGAAAGCCTATTGTTATTGTTTGTCCAACCTAGCACCAATGCAATTTGCATTCTGATTATTGAGGTACAGTGATATGTAACAGGTGAATTTATGTAATAGCCCCATTGCTAGGTAAACATGTATACATTCCGAAGATGGTCTATTTATTATGGATGTTCACCAGTATGTTTAGATATTTATACCAAAGATCAATCAACATCTATTGCAAGTCCTCTAATCAAGTGGAAGTTTGCAGTCCCCTATCCCTTATGTACAAAGTTACGATTAATCACAATTTGTTATAAGACGGGGGGCCCCAAATCTGAAAATATAAGTCTTTACACGAGGCTTTGTCTACTTCCATGTGTACAAAGCTAGACTCCATGCACCAGTTTGTGTTACCACTTTTTCTAAGAGATACACTCTACTTTTGCTGCATGGTGTGTGACCAACGACATCATTTTCCATTGAATATCTTGAGTCACCAAGGTAATTTGATTCAATTCACAAGGCAGAGGTCCATAAAATATGTAGGGAAAAGAGCTGAGTATAAACATGATGAGTATAATAGCAACAAATCTTACAAATAGTATAACAATCTAAACTGTAAGTGTAACATGTAACCTGTATCTGTAAGGTTGATAACAGTGTAGCAATCTAAAAGAGAGTGGGCAATACATTTTTGTTGTTACAGTTGGCTCTCTTATCCTGTTTCTGTTTCTGTTCTGTTTGCGTCGGTATACTCAGGATAAACTGTACTTCACCAATGTTTTGATTAGTATGGACGTATAAACTTTGTACTATGGCAGGAGAGGTGCTTCACATTTGAAGTTTCTGCTTGAAGACTGCACTAGAGGTAGACATAACTGTTTCCTCCTTGAGTAGGTTCCATTTTGCTGCTGTCCTGTGGAAGAACGAGTACTTGTGCACTTCTTTCTTAATCAGTACACTCTGGATTCTTTTGCTGTTCCTTCTAGTTGCTCTTCCCCCTCTGTTTTTTATTTGAATGTATGTGTCAGCCTCGATTCACACTTCCTCATTCATGATCTTGAACAAGAGTATCCAGGGAAACTTTTAAAACTGAGAAGTTGTTTCATATTCAAAATATATTCTCTACCCATGGGATGCACTAAATGAGTGACACTGTCACTGTAAGCTGGGAAAATTTATGTGTAGATCAAAGGCAATTAGACATGTAGAAGACGGGCCTCTATGTGTTCTATCTTGTCTTAGTTGTATAATATACAAGAATGTTAAGCGAGCTGTGGTCATGTTATTTCCATTTTGCCTCAACATTTTCCCTCTTTTTTTGAGGTGGTGTTTCATGTGTGGAGGAGGCTTGAAGTTAATACTAAGTTTTGGTATGGGGTCATGAATTTGGGTCAAATGACCATATTAGAAGCTATATGCAATTTTACAATATTCAATGATCATTGCCGAGATTGAGTCTAAAGTGATGAAATTGTAAATAATGAACTCTTTATGTTGTATAGCTCCCTCTCAAGACTGATATTACTTTTGCTTGTACTATCCATCCAATTTTTAAAATTTCTCAAAACTTTGCATTACCTTTAAATATGATAATCTTTCACCCAATGCAGAAATATGCTTGAACATTACCTCACGGAACACGAAGGTCCCATTGAGATAGCCATTCCAGTCAACACAACCGGCATTCCATACTCACACCTTCACAGGCCTCCGTGGACGCTCTGGTAACAAAACAGATCCGATTGCTTCCAAAATGGGCTTTCAAGTTTCAACCTCAGAGATTCTTTATGTAGAAATTATATGTGAACTTTTTCTTATCTAGTTGAAGTATAGGAAGAGGTCTATAGGTCTGTCTCCATCAGCTTGAGATTGCCAAATAGCCCGCTATTTCTGATTTGGGAAATAATCCTGAAGTTACAAATCGCGTCTTCATCAGCTCAAGACTTGACCTCGAAACTTGAAACTCAAGCTCAAGAAATTAGCTCGTGATATTTTGCTCAGCGTTCATGAAGACGCACCGGACAAATACCGGGATATTTTGCAAACTAGCCCAAGATATCTTGGGATGATTATCTTGACCAAATATCCCGCTAATTGCAAACTCGGGCTGATGAAGTCACAAATTAACTTGTTAATTTGCGATCGGGATAGTTCAAATAGCGGGATATTTGGCAATCTCGAGCTGATGAGGACAAACCTTGTGTCTCTGCATGATAAGTTCACCAAAATGGTGAGCTTTGACCTTGTAACTCATACAAAGTTGTGTGAATAGAGATCAGAAGAAATTATGCAAGATGAAATGCTTCCAAATATATTCTGCTTTAATGTTTAATTTTCGTAGGCAGCCCATCCAAAGTGATATGTGTTTAATATTTCATTTCATGTGGGTTGATGCACTTTCTTATTTGGCTCCTTGAGGTTGTGTCTCCATCTTTATGTCATGGTTAGCAATGTGTCATGTAAATGCCAATGTTGCAGTTTGTAGTCAGACATTAAATATGTTTGGAAAACAAAACAAAACAAATGGAAACTACCTTCAGAAATCATCTGAAAGATTTGATATCAGGCATTCTTTGTTCATTCCATTTCATCCTCTGTATCTTAAAAGGCATCAATAGCTAATTCTGTAAGAGAAGAGATTGTAAGTTACACAAAAGTAGACGATGACCTTATCAAACTATTGGAGTAAAAGATAAATCCCTTGAAATCAGGTGGCGTCCCAAGTGCTACATTCTAAAACACATTTTCAGTGTTGATGATTTAGTGCTCAGTGTAATTACAATCTCTTTATTTCAGCTGAATAAGTGCAACATCATCTTGGAATGTATTTTGTATAGGAGTTCACAAATCTCACAATGTAAACCCTCCCCCCCCCCAAAAAAAAAAACAGGGGAAAAATGGGCGAAAAAAACTCTCCATAAAATTGGAAACAAATTCTTTGTCTCCCCCCCCCCCTCATCTTATCAGTAAAGAATTACTATTCTTTTAAAGAGTAAAGATTATCTGATCAGTAAAGAATTATTCTTTACTATTCTTTTAAAGAGTAAAGATTATCTTATCAGTAAAGAATTACTATTCTTTTAAAGAGTAAAGATTATCTTATCAGTAAAGAAATTATTCTGAATGATAATTGCTGAACCTGTGCTCAATCTCAATTTATCACTGAGCTTTGAACACTTGAAATTTAATATTCTCAGTAAAAAGTGTGTGAAATATAGGTCATCACCTGACCTGTTGCCCAGAGGGTAACAGAAATTGATAAATAGGGGCTGAGCCCCCCCCCCCCTGAATTGGTGGTGGTGGTTAGGGGGGAGGGGTGTGGTTCTCAATATCAGGCACTAAAGTAATTATTCGGTGGTATTATGCAGATGAACATCCTGTCTTACTGAAATTTTGTAGATAGTTTGACTTGTTCAGCTACCAGCCTAATAGGCTACATTAATAGACAACATGTTGAAGAATTATTACATTTGTATGCACTTACAGGTATGTTGCAAATTTGAGGCAGAATGTGGATATGTATTTCGAAACAACCTCAAACCTTTTCATCCACCCTCAACTCGGCTGTGGATTATCAAAGTGCCTTAAATATTATGCAATATGATTAGGACTCTGTCCACATATTAGAGAAGAAATGAAGTGTGAAAAATGAAGGAATAAAGAATTGGTTAAGGGGTACATATATTCTTGGCGCACATTTCCTACATTATAACTGCTTTTATTTTAATACATGGTAGAATAACGTTTGCTTTATTTCGTTCTGCTTCCTGTGCATCAATCTTTTCTATTCTTTTCCTTTTACGCAGATGAATTGCTCATTTAAAGCTTTTGTTTTCCTTTCTTCATTCTTCCATGATTTTACATAATATGTTGAATATATTTGTTCCGTTTGTTTATTTGTGATATAAGTCAGTATCTTTATATTCCATTTTATTCTAATTTTACTTTCAGTATTTTGCTATGTCGTCTGCAGATCAACAATGGGAATCTGAGGTTCAAATTCTATTCTATTTGTATATCTGTGAAATTTGTACTAAAAAATGGTTGATTTCATACTTCAGAAGGATTCTTTTCTGTGAGTTCTATGTGAATATTGCATAGATTATATCAATTCAATGTCTTCCAGTTTTCAAAAGTGTGTTTGAATACAATGGTTCTTTTATTTTAGTTGGATTTAATAGAAAAATAAAGGGTTAAGTGTCAAAAATTCAACTTCAGTTTTGTTTGTTATTCAGGCCTGTTAGAAAGTTTGTCTCAAGTACGATTTCAAATTTCATGTGTTTTGTTAATGGAAATTGTATTAGTTTGTTGAAATGGTTTAAAGCTTATGTATGGTAATTTCATACAATTTTACCAGCCTATGTGTCATTTTGTTTTCTAATTATGCAGCAATTGCAAAAGAATTTCAAAAGTTTGTTAATTGTTTTGTTCTGTTAAACAAATTACTCAGGTAGCTGGGAAAAAAGGGTTCATGTCATTCATGTTGTATTTTCTTGTTCCATTTTTCTAATTCAAAAGTACTTAAAAACATCTTCTTCTTTTTTCCAACATGAATGCTTATAATATGTTAAACTTCTTCAATTTTGAAATAATTCTCACATTCTTTGACTTTTTGGATAGAGGTATTAGAGGTTCAATGATATGATACTGCAATAAAATGCTACTTTAATAAAGTGCCATGACATTTTGATTTTTAAACAAAGTGTTCCAGTGCAATGTTGTGCATGGTGGAAGTTTATGTTTGTCCGTAGCCATTTGATTTATGATGGTACATGGGAGACTCGGGCCATGGGCCTAGGAGTAGGATAAAATGCCAGTAAACTAGATTTTTGACACGTGATTAAATGTGTGACGCAGAGCGCAGACAGGATCTATCATAGCAAGAAGTTACTTCTTAATCATAGGTGGAAAAAAACAGGTGTAGGCGTATGTGATGGAGAAACGAGCGGGGAATGAGGAGAGAGAGAGAAAGAGAGAAAAAGGGAGGAAGGGAAAGAGAGAGAGAGAAAGAGAGAAAAAGGGAGGAAGGGAACGAGAGAGAGAGAGAAAGTGGGAGGCTAGAGAGGGAAGGCGGGAGAATGGAGGAAAGATAGAAATGAAAAAGAGATGAAGGAGAGAACCAGGTGGAAAAAAGACGTTGGGGGGAGAGGGTGGGAGGAAGAAATGAGCGTGCAGTAATTACCGAAATGAAGAAGAAGAAAAAAAAGGGAATACTCGGTACTGGCAGAGAAATGCGGATGGGCCTTTTCTAACTGCGTTCATAATTGTTCATTAACACGTTATAATGATATAAAAGAATGGAAAATGAGGTAGATACTGTGCATTTATGACCCTGCATTTTAATATTGTGATGGCGCACTCGAACATTAATGGGAAAAAAAGAATCAATTGTCAGTATCAAACCCTCTTCCTATATGCCGAGAAACAAAACCCGGCATATTCTGAATGGCCTATTTTCATCACAATCCTTCCCGCCAGCTTTTCTCTACGATCCGTCAAAAAAAGTGCTTGAGTGGATTAAACCTTTAAAAATGAATGGTGCCTGGCTGCAAATGCCAATCCAAAATGCCGAAAACCTGAAACAGCGATCCTTTAGATACAATAATGTCAAGTGCAAACTCGTTAATTTGCCGACTCCTCGATCGCGAGTGCATCCCTCCAGCGCATCCATGCATCCATTCATTAATCCAGTCGCGTCGCGCGCCATCATCCATACATCTTCAGTAGACATACGCAGCTACTCGACAGAACGAACCCGAGAACGAAGCGGGCACATTTAGGGTGAGCGGCCCTCTACTGGACGCATCAGAGAGACAGCTCAGACACCAGAGCATCGAACCAATTTTACTCCATCGCTCCAGTATTGCAAATCTGTGATTGCAACCGCACTGATGAAACGTCGTTTGGACACTGGACACCCGCAATTAAACGATCCGCATCTAATCTGTATTTTCAATGTCTTTGCAAAATGTGGAAAAGTGAGTTTACCGCCTTCGACTGTTGTCAGCGATAAATAGCCATCCGGGATAGCCATAGCATTA
>JAVYIG010012635.1:27500-52276 GCA_035222895.1 Strongylocentrotus droebachiensis
TTTTCTTTCAAATGAATTCTGGAGCATAACGAATGTGGTAAGAATTTGTGCAATAATTAAAAAAACAAAGCATACAGCTTGTACTATCTAATGTAATTATTTTCAAGGCGATCAATATCCAAATATGTATATAAAAGCTGGGAGCTAAATCTGGTATCAACTTTCAGAGCAATGCGTAAAGCCCAATTTTGTAATACTTGTAACTGTTTGATTAAAATTATACTAGCATTGTACCAGTCGATGAACCAGTAATCAAAATGAGGTTGAAAAGTGCCTCTTACAACTCCTTGTTCACAAAAGGCCTAATTCTTTTTAAACAATATAAATTACAAATTATATTTTTCTTTACAGATGCAATATGGGCGTCCTAACTTAAAGAAGGTGTTAAAATGACACATATAGATATTTGTTTTTATGGCAAACCGTTTTAAATATTTTCCATCAATAAAAACTTGAGCATTTACAAAATATGATAACTTTTTCTTTGACCCAAATAGCATAAATTCACATTTCTTTTTACTTAACAACAATCCATCACACTTCAGCCACTTTGAAATCAATGATATGAATGCCTATATGGCTCTCTAATGTCACCTTCTAGGAACATGCGGAAATGAATCCCCAAACTTTGACGCCTAGAATTATCTTATTTCAACGTATACATGATGTACAGGAAATAACCTGACTGGGACAGATCTATTTTGAATTGACTTTACACCCAAATAAAAACAATTCGAACTTGTACCATTGACTTTTGCCATTTTATAATGCACTATCATAACCGGTTTAACTCATGAAACCACAAATGTCGTTATCCCGGGGTCGTTATAAGTTATGATAACTTTTTTCCACAGCTGTGCATGCTTAAATTAATGTTCGCCCCCGCGGATCACGGCGACATGTGTCTATTGTTACGTCATAAGATATTGGAATTTTCCACTGCAATCTGACAACACCGAGTTTCACCAATGTTTCCCAAATGTAGCGTACACTCTCTTTAATAAAACAGGAGTCCACTCTTTTATTAGTCATTATAAATTTAATATTAGGGATGCCTTCGCTCCTCTTTGGAGGTGAATTCACTCTAAGAATGTAATTAAATCCACACCTATTTAGTGGTATACTTTTCTGAGATTGGATTCCAGTATGTAGAATGTAGAATTCCACTCCAAACCCAAACAAGTCCTGAAAGAGTGGATTTTCACTTCGTCTATGTAGAGTAAATTGTAGGCAGAAATAACAGTCTGGTATGGGGAAATCTTAAATACAACTGACATTTATTTTGCAACATTCCCCCGTAGTGGAGCCAGATGTATAGTCCCAGCGGATAACCGTCGATATCAGAGTCATTTCGGTTTAAAGATAAACTTTAGTACTGGTAATGCGATTGCATTGTGAAAGAAAAGGTGTGGAAAGGATCAGAAACAGTTGATCATGTAGCATGTAAGTATTGGTGTGCACTGCAAGGTTCTGGAGTCATCAAAATCATAATAAATTTGACCGAGTCTTGGTAAAGTAACAAGCACATACACAGAAAGCTATGTATGGGACAACACGCACCGTGTCGGGGTTGGTACTACCTTGATTCCTTGTCTTTCTATGCTCATTACTCAGCCAGTATACATTTTCTTCCAAAATTGTTTGGCACATGTCATTTATTTGTAATCTTGAACATTCAGTGTAAGTTTCGTTTGATTCTGTGAGAAATAATTTTCTTTTTTTTACCACTACTGGAGGTTAGCTGTATCTTGCTGCTTTGTAAAGAATTACAATAATACATGTATAACCATGTATTATTGAACAAACAATGGTGTATAGATCGGGAGCAGTCTCAAGTGGGTACTTAGGTACATTATAGTGACACAATACAATTTCGATCTCAAGTACCTCAAGTTTCCCCTTTCGCCGGGTCCTCAACTGTTCACGTGATTGAAGATGAATTAATGTTCATGTTGTTTTAAACTTTATGCCTACTTAACCGTCGAGAGTGTATGGCGTAAGCATCTACCGCTCAAATTGCATGATCATGAAAGTGATTATGTTTCTGATGATAGCTTTAAAATATGAATTTACATCAAATGTATTTTCACATTTGAAGAAAAATATATTTGTACATAGTTTCTGCGAAGGCATTTAAGACGTGTAGCTTTGTGTATTGTTTAACGTATGTATATACTGATTACAACTTTGATAATTTATAAACTTTTCCTGGTATCAGTATTCGAACAGGCACAATTTTCAGTCATTCTAAACTATTGTACATGTTATACAATAAATTAAAGCACTGCAACAGCGATAAAATACATTGTACCTTAACCATAACATTATTACAACCATCAATCATGCACTTAACTAAGTACTTACAAGGCAATTCAATTGGGGATTTCGAAAGTAATAAATTATTATGTACTTGAGATATATCACTTTCAAGCTGTCTATTTATTTATTTATTGAATGGTTTATTACAAAAACCGAAAATAGCAGCCCGAGAGCTCTATGACATTCAGTTTACAATAGCAGCAAGTGAGACACGTAGCAATATTAAAACAATTACTACATCATAAAGCTTACGAGAATACATACAAATATAATATTAATAAGATATAATATTATTTAAAAACTAAGTAAAATCATCACTATTCTAAAAGTAAACACATGGAGCTTGAATCAGTGGGAACAAATTTACAATTTAAACATTTTCAATTTTGTATGATTTTCGAAAATGGTGATGAGAGAATTATTATTATTATTTTTTTTAAATCAGCAGAAAAACACCCAAATATAAACTGAGAACTATATATATATATATATATATATATATATATATATATATATATATATATACGGTATATAGATTTGATGTAATAAATTAAAATGAAATATCCTAGTAGTATTCAAAGTTTTACAATGTTAAACAAAAAGTTTTAAAATACATATTATCTATCAAAGACCATTACACTTTGCCTAAAGGCAAATCATTTTCATGATATCCTGTTCTCTACTTTTCGTAATGAGGGGAAAAAACATTTTACATTTTTTTTTCACCCTCACTCTTCACTTAACTGTTAAATTTACTACTGAATTAAATTAGTGTTTCATTGAGTTTCAATAAAAATTAGCCTCATAGTTATTTCATATATTCAAAATAAAAATAAATAAGGCTATTGTTAACGTTAACACTTTTGTTTTTGGAAATGATCTCATGTTAAACATTCGTTTTGCCAAGCATGCATGAAGTATCCTAAATTTCTTCAAATACAAAGACTATTTTGTAAAAAAATATCCAGTAGAGATATTTGAGGTAATTTTGTGGATCCTAAATTGCTGTGTGTTTTACAATTACCATACAAGCATTTTCTATCAATAGACTATACCTTGCTATAGAAACGTTTCATCTACAAAATGCATGGGTTCATATACATTGTAGGTACCATGCATCCACCTGGTATCAAATAGGAGGCCAGTACTACCGTGCAGGCGCGGATCCAGGGGGGGGGGGGCCGAGCGTGCCTTGGCCCCCCCCCCGCAAAAAAAAAAAAAAAAAAAAAAAGGAGAGAGAGAGAAGGAAAAGAAGGGAAAGAGGAGAGAAAGGGAAAAAAAGAAGAGGAAGAAGAAAAGAAAAGAGGGAAGAAGGAGATCGGGGGTAAGGACTTGCCTCCCCCCTCCCCCCCCCCCCCCAATAAAAAAATAAAAGAGAAGGAAGGAAAGGGAAAGAAAAAAGATAAAGAGGAGATAAAGGGAAGGACAAAATAGGAAGAAGAAAAGAAAAGAAGGGGGATATCAGTTGTAATTTTCCCGCCAACAAGTTGTGGATCGAGGGGGGGGCAAAAGACCCTAGCCTCCGCCCCCCCCGTCCCCGCTAAAAAAAGAGAGAAGGAAGGAAAAGGAAAAGAGGAGAGCTAAAAGGGAACAAAAAGAGAAAGAAAAAAAGAAAAGGGAGAAAAGAAGCGGAGATCAGTTGCGGTTAATCCTGCCAACAATGTGTGTAGCAGGTTGGGGACCAAAATGACCGTGCCCCTCCCCCCCCCCCCCCCAGCAAACCTAAAAGAGAGATAAGGAAGGGAAGGCAAAGTGAAAGAGGAGAGAAAGGGAAAGGAAAAAAAAGAGAATGAAGAAAGGTAGGGGGAGGGGGGAGGGCACTGGCATACTGATAGGGGAGGGGGGTTGGAGAAATAGAATTAAAACGTGGTTTATTTATAATTCAATAACGGTGGTTAACAAATAATGCTGAAATTAGATAATTTTCCTCACTTCATGCGTTTGTTGGAAAATGACAAATTCCTAAATTTACAGCCAGGCAAGAAAATGCTTCTTGAGATTCCTACATATCAGGGCCCGCGGAACGGCGGGGATCGGGATCCTCGAGCCCTCCCCCACACTTTTTTTGAAAAAGTATATTAAAGAGAAATAGAAAGAAAGAGAGCGAGAAAGAAAAAATAGTTAACTGCCAGCGTCACATTATAATGGGGTATCAATATATGCTCATCTGATCATGATTAAAATTAATGCCTAAAATCCTAAGGGCTCTGCCCCCTGGATTCCACCTAGGGCCCTAAGGCGGGCCCTTAGATGCTCATATGACGGTCATTTAATGCCTAAAACCCCTGATTTCTGGGGGCTCTGCCCCCTGGACCCCACGCCAAATAGTGTCCTGCTAGTGTCACAAATAATAAGGTATCAAAAATGCTCATCTGACCGTAATTAAACGCCCAAAACCCCTGAGCTTCTGGGGGCTCTGCCCCCTGGACCCAACCAAGAGCCCTTAGGCCGGCCCCTCGATACTCATCTGACCGTAATTGAGTACCTAAAACCCTTGAGATTCCGGGGCTCCGCCCCCTGAACCCCAAGCCAATTAGTGACCTGCCATTGTAACAATTAGGTATCAAAATAATGCTCATCTGACCGTAATTAAATGCCTAAACTCCTGAACTTCCGGGGCTCTGCCCCCTGGACCCCGTCTAGGGCGCTAAGGCGGACCCCTGAATGCTAATCTGACCGTAAATTAAAACCTTAAACCCCTGAGCTTCCGGGGGCGGACAAGGTATCAACATATGTTTATCTGACAGCAGGCGCGTAGCCAGGGGGCGGTGGGGTGGTCCCCCAATAAACGCCGGCCAAAAAAGAGAGGAGTGTAAAGGAAGAGGACGTAGGAAGAAAAGGGAATAGACAAAGAACATATTTGAAATTCAGACAAGGATTAATAGTCGAGAACGGTACAACGAATCGTCTTCTTTCTCTAATGAATTAATGAAACGTCAAAGCTTCCGCGCTACGCGCGGGGGAGGGCAGGAGGAACTTAATTCAGACGAGGATAATTTTCGGGAACGGTAAAACGAATCGTCTTCTTTCTATAATAATTTAATGACGTCGAAGCTTCCGCGCTTCGCGCGTAAGGGAATTGATTTAGACAAGGATTAAGAGTCGAGAACGGTACGACGAATCTTCCTCTTTCTCTAATGATTTATTGAAAAGTGAAAGCTTCCGCGCTTCGCGCGGGTGGGGGAAACTAAATTATTTTCGAGAGCGGAACAACGAATCGTCTTCATTCTTTAAAAATTTAATGAAACGTCGAAGCGGGGGGAAAACTGTATTTAGACAAGGATTAAGAGTCGATAATGGTACAACGAATCGTCTTCTTTCTTTAATGATTTAATGAAACGTAAAAGCTTCCGCGCTTCGCGTGGGAGGGGGGGGGAAACTGAATTTAGACAAGGATTAAAAGTCATAACGGTACGACGAATCGTCTCATTTCGCTAATGATTTAATAAAACGTAAAAGCTGTATTCAGACGAGGATTTTTTTCGAGAACGGTACTACGAATCGTCTTCTTTCTCTAATGATTTAATGAAACCTAAAAGCTTCCGAGCTTTGCGCGGGAGAGAGGGATGAATTAAGACGAGGATTAAGAGTAAAAAACTGTACAACGAATCGTCTTCTTTTTCTAATGATTTAATGAAACGTAAAAGCTTCCGCGCTTCGCGCGGGTGGGGGAAAAACTTCTTTTTAGACGAGTAGACACGTACGGAAGGGGGGGAGGGGGTTAGGGGTTGACCCTCCCCCTTCTGTTTTTATGTGTGTATTTTGGAGCAACCCCCCCCCTTTTCTGTGATTTTTTTTTTTTTTTTTTTTAGCGGCTGGCTGAGTCGTTACAATTTTTTTCGGACCAAAAAAAAAAAAGTGGGGCCCCCCCCCTAAGAAATCCTGGATCCGCGCCTGCTACCGTGTGTCCGCTCTAAACTCTGTACAATTTCGTTTTAAATCAATATATACATAACTTCATTATCGTGACCACAATACCGTCGCGATGAATACAATTTTAGGCGTTACTCTTTGGAGTGTTTATTGATTATAATATATATTATATATGTTTTCTTCTTTCTTCAAATCTTTGTTTACACAGGCCTTGACCTCGCTTGACCTCGCTTGACGTGTTGTCTGCATTTTTGTTGTGATCACGTGACAAGCAGAATACCATTGTTTGTGTGTGAGTGAGGATAATCATTTCACTTTAACCCTTACACAACATTTTGCACTGTCATTATGTATTTACTAACATGCATTGCGGCTTTCTGAGTTGATTGATGCCTAACCCTATTAATTTAGAAAGTTATATTAATGACGATTTTTTTTTTAAATTCATCGTTTACATGCATGTTTATGCTTCTCTTGAATATATCTTTTGGAAATGAATTGTGATTTACATTTTTATCAAAACTTTTTCTTGAAAGCCTATTTAGCTTGTCGCAGGTTTGTCTGACCTATGCATAGTGATTTCCATCCTGAATTTCGAAACACAATAATTACATTTCTTGGAAATACGTTCTTGAATCACTTCACGTATTAATATAATAATGTATATATGCATTTGTATTTTTTTTGAAAGTTTGTATATGTTATGATTTGATTTCTTAATAAACACATAAATAAAAAAATAAAAAATAATTTATATATGTAGGCCTAAGCTTCTACCAACTTAAAAATCAAGTAGGCAAACTTTCATCCACTCAGACCTGTGGACTTTTTTCAATGCAAGGGAATCTTTACACACAAGTTGTATTCATGCTGTTTGCTGCCTCGAGATCACTGGAGCGAAGATAGAAGACAGTGAATAATAATCTATTTTTACAACTTTCTTGACCAGTATGTTTCAAAGTCTACAATAGGGGCACCATCCCGTCCATTGTTATCTTTGCGTTTTTTGCAACTGCTGAATGAGATTATACAATAATTTAAGATAAATCCTTCCACTGAATAGGGACTCTGGTTATTCACTATCACCCGTCATCGCTCCAGTGATCTCGAGGCAGCAGACGGCAAGAAACTACGTAAAGAATCACTTGGCTTGTCCATATTATAAGTAGGTGGAAGCTTGCCTACTGTTTTTCAATCGATGAAAGTTTTCTGCGGCATACTTAATACTTTATTTTAGTTTATTATCATGATCATCATCAACATCATCTTCATCATTATCATTATTATATACTACAGAGATAAACAAGGAGCTGCGTACACTATAACAGCAGACGTCACTGCAGGAGATCCCAAAAGCATATCAACCAGTGGAAGAACATACCCGACCACCAAGATGTTACAGCCGGAGATGTCAGGCATGCCCATGAGCGCCATGACCCGGGAAATGACCACCAGACGATCTCGTCGGCAGACTAGGAACCCGGAGAACGAGTCCGAGGAGATCACCAAGCTCAAGGAGGGACACTCTATCCTGGGTACGGTGAAGAAAGTTGTCCGGGCCGTCATCCCGCACCTAGTGCTCTTGGGTGTGCTTTTTGTGTACCTGGGCTTTGGGGCGTGGGTCTTCTACACGCTGGAAAACAGCTGCTCTCTCGAATGCTACAGGGAGCTTGAGGAAGCGAAGGTGAAGATGAGGGGGATCGCCATCAATAGAACAGCTTGCGCCCCTTCAGGGTCCACGCCCCTTCCTCCTCAAGATGCGATGGGTCCGACGAGTTCCTCTAGCATGAAGGGTGACAATGTGGTGCCTTACGGAAGCAGTGAAGCTTGTGATGATGATGATGCTATGATGGAGGAGATGGATGAACAGTTTGATGTCGTGATGAAGAGGATGGTACGTTCTGGAATGACAATTGGAAGGATGGATTCTCTGCTAGTGGGTCGAACCTGGAATCTCACCAGCGCTATGCTCTTCAGTATGACGACCATTACCACCATCGGTAAGTTAATGTAGCATGCAACATTTTGTACATCATCATTTTCTATTGCTTATGACGTTTGAAATATTCTTCTGAGTTATAAATGGCAAAAAGCAGACGTCAAGAGAGGGAGAGGGATATAAAGTGAGAGAGAGAGAGAGAGGGAGAGTGAGAGAGAAATATACAGAGACAGAGAGACAGAGCGAGATAGAGAGACAGAGACAGATAGAGAGAGAGAGAGAGAGAGTAAAAGAGAAATAGACATAGAGAGAGAGAGAGAGATATGGAGAGAGAGACGATATAAATTTAACAATTCCACTTATAAATATTGAGCTTAGTGCTTATGTCCACTTAACTTTCCTTTTTAGAACATTATGGTAAATTGGTAATCAAAACCAATCAATTTGTGAAACTTGTTTCCTCTGTAAAACCAAAGGCTCATATTTAATATGTTGCAAATAATATAACATACGACTGGCCGATTAACATTTAAGCGTTATCATTTCAGTCTTGGTTTCAACCTCGAAATAGAAATGGTAAACTGATTTATGTAGTACTAAAATGACAACGTCTTAATTTCATTTGAATTACCATAATCCTCGAAAAAAATTACATTAATCTCTCATTTCTTGTGAATTTATTCATTACTTTTGTGTTTTTTGTTGTTGATACACGATAACACTATTTAATTGTAGTTTAATATTGTGTATGTGGAGTTAGGACGTTGACACGATGATTTGCACAAATCAAGGAACTAGGTTATTCCATATTTACTTAGCCCGCTCTAACAAAACAAAAGAACATGTAATTTTCAGCCAGAACAAATAAACCGCATCCGTTAAAATCAAGTACTGTTTGCTATATAAAGAAGATCAAGAAGGGGTGGTTTCCTTTATCCGCTTATTGTCGGGGAATTTGCGCCTTTTCCCACAATATGATGCGAACTTTGGATTTGTGTACACACTTTCACATTATGCACTTAAACATTATAATATAAAGCATAATAATGACTATGATATTCATGACCAATGCCATTATGATTATCATTCTTGTAGAGGTGTCGTGGTACAGTGGTTCATTCACTTGACTCTCAATCAAAGGGTTTAGGGTTCGAATCTATAGTCCGGCACTAACATCCTCGGGCAAGACATTAATCTACATTTGCCACTCTCCACCTAGTCGTTTTAGCAGGTCATTGTAGTTTGCTCAGCAATTTGAGCGACTGTAGAATATAGCGCCTGGCTGGAATGCCCCTCCGAGGGAGTGGGGATTGTGCATTCATTGTGCGCAGGCATGACTGAATCCGATGACCGGGGTTATAATCAATAAAGCACTGAGAGATATCGTCGATGTATTACGAATATTCGTTGTCTTCTTCTTCGTAAATATGACGATGATGATGTCGTTGATGATGATGATGACAATTATTATAATGTGTGTATATATATTTTTTTAACCATTATTATCCTTATCATCATTATCATCATCATTATTATTATTATTATTATTATCATCATCATCATCATCATCATCATAATCATCATCATCATCATCATCATCATCAACACCATTGTCATATTGTAATTGGGCGATGTTTGTAAACGTCAGTTGGTCGAAGACACATCCGCGTTCTTCATCAATTATCAGCCTCTTAAACTCTCAAGTGAAAGCAAACAACTTGACATGAACATCCAAGCAACGATTAACTTCTTTGTGACGCCTGTCAACTTTGACAGAATTTCCTATTAACCTTGCGATATTGTCCGAGGATCATTCATACAATCTGATTCATTTTAGGCCTACTTCCTGCGTGAGACGAGTGAATAAAACGAATAAAACTGAAACTGAAACTGAAAACTGAATGTATTGATAAAATATATAGGTCGATGTGAATCTGCACAAAAGGAGACATATTGATTTTAACCGAAGGACAACGGGGAAACCTTCCTAATTTTTGACGTTGGCCATTAATATACTCAGCCATTGATAATCATAATTATAATTTCAAATTTACTTACCACTTTATTCCAGCAACCATCACCTCATATTCGAGCAGAGAAATGGTTTATTAATCTAATTTCTGATATATTTGGTAAGTATTATGATACTGACAAAATGACATAATATTCACTTTAAAGGTGCCCATATTTTTCGACTGTCCTCAAGATTTTGAAGGCCAATGGTCGGGAAAAAGCCAATTTCGCTCAAACTTCACCAATCGGTTTCTCTGATCTTTCTGCTTGTCTTCAAAGCAATTTGCTGCTATAGAAAGATTGAATTCCCCTTATTATGATCCTGTCTACACTGTATTGTAGCTCCGTATTAATGTAAACTGGAAAGTTATATGTCCTGGGGGGGGGGGGGTGTTTCACAAAGATCCCAAGTCGAACTTAACTCTAAGTTGGACTTAAATATCACGGAGAGCCATTTGTAGCCTTAAAATAAAATATATTCAAAAGAAAAAAATCAAGTATTTTAGACTTTTTATAGATTCCACATCAAGAACGTGAAATCTCCTTGATAATAGAAAATATGAGTGATTTGATTCAACATTTTATGCCTTTTAAAATAACTTTTACAAAATATTTTCATAGATGCTAACAGCTTTCCATAACTTTTAAGTCCAACTTATGCTACGGTCACAAAGGTTCGTACGAACGATAATTTCATACGAATCTCTCTTTTTTCCCATTGTCTTCCCGAATTTCGATTGTCTGAAAATCGTTCGTACGGCGTTCGTAGCAGTTCGTAATGGCATTTGTGACCGAGGCTTTAGAGATAAGTTTAACTTAGGATCTTTGTGAAACACCCCCTGATGCCCATTTCCCTCCCGGATTTCCCTTTATGATTATTTACGTTGGTCGCAGACATAAATAATCATATCCGGGCCCCGTCTTATAGAGAGTTGACATTAATCGTAACTTACTTGCGATTGATATCGATCGCAACTATGCACGTAAGAGATATGAGACTGCAAACTTGAGATTAAAGGTATACACCAGTTTGGTAAACGCCCCCTATCAAAAATTGAAATGGAAGCTCTTATTACCAACCATGTGGAAGAATAGGCCTATGTTTTGACTAATACGTGATGATACAAATTTTGCCGGGAAACCGCCTACTAATAATTTGGTAAATTATCATATCGACCTGGCCTGGGTAGATATCGCGAATGCACTTCAACATTGAACATTTGGGCATATATTTCTGCTTGTTTTTTTGCGAATTTAGGTTGAAGTATTGCTATCTAAACCTCTGAAGGCAATATTCAAACAATATTGAATGGATATTTTGCACACAAAACCTTCGAACCGCAATTTTACCACTACCGGTCTTTACCTTTAATTGGAGGACTTGCAATTCATGGATCGATCGCAACTCTTTGTAGCTATGATGGTGCCCTGATTGATACACGTTTGTAAAAAACACAAATCATACACACACTCACCTTCGACTACAATCAGTCAATACTTATATCAGTCGTACTAACAAAAGAAAGCTCTTCCATCATTAGCGTACGAGAGAAACATCGCTTCAAGATAAGAACTACATAATAAACAGAACTCCGTGATTTTCTGATGAGTATATATCCTCTATGTTTCCATGGAAACTAACTACAAACAGACGTAATTGCTCATTAAGGCAGAAGGTGACATACGGATATATTCCCACAGTGTTTTTTTCACTGGTTATATTATGTATAGGGTCCTTATTATGTCAGACATCTAATTCGAAACTAATGATATTTCTGTAGTTAGCTGCTCTTTCCACATTATCTCATAATCATGATGATGAAAAGTAGGGAAAGGGGACAGGATATTAATGACCAAAATCCAACGGACAGTTGGCAAAAATGACCTAGGCCTATATTGTCTTTTCTGTCATTACATTTCTTCAATAAATACGGCAGTCTGAGTTGTAATATCAAAGGTTTGCGTGAATATACACCGATACAGTAAATGGTGGCAACTACTAGGGTTGATTTTGTTTTTATACCTACCATAAGCAGATTAACGGAGTCAGGTTGATCATTAATTATGCACTGCTGAATCAAAACCAATATCAAAATGTTATGACCTAATTTTAATCAGATATCATTTCTTACTTCGATAATCAATATAAGCAGAAACACAGCATCGTCAAAAAAAAAATTATGCATTGTTGTGCAAAACAATTGTCAAAACCGTCTGACCCACTTTCGAATCAGATATCAGAGTTATTAACAAAATCGAAGGTTCAGCTGGATCATTAAGAACGCATCAACAAAATTGTACGATCTTTGTGCTAGTTTCAGTCAGATATCATGATTTATTATTATTGTTTTCTTATACTTTGGAAACCAATATGCCGGCAAGGTCACCTTGAACCGATTGATTTTTGACTTGGCCTATATTACAGCCGATTGCTTTTAATTCTGCGCTTCTAATTCGCAAAACTACCCCAAGCTCTACAGCACTGTATTACCACGATTACATGAGAACGAGTTTATCGTCAATTAGCAACAAAATCCAATATCGTCTGTTCAGAGCCAAAAGGGGGTTTACTCGTATAACTCAATAGAGGTTTAATGTTTTTCTGTCTCTCACCAAACGATTAGTATTCCGTGAACACGGTAAAGTGAATCTCATGAGGAGAGGGAGATGAAGTAAGTTAAAGGCATCGTTTAACAATGTTAAATCTGAGATGCACGGCCCTACATGTTATCAGTGTCTGTGGGCTGGTGTAATATTGAAGCCTTACAGAAATTGCGCTTCAAAATGATCAAGAAATGCCTCAAAAAGTAAAAATCTTTCTGTGACCGGTTTTACCATACTCATTTTCCCCAGTAGACTGTAGTGTTATGAAAACCGTTAGAAAAACGCAAAATTTGGTTTCGATTTCCAATCATAAATATCTTCATAATCAGACAGGCGATCGGCTTGTAAGAGTCACGGGGTTCCTGACTGACCTAAAGGTTTATAATTATCATTGCAGCATGAGCTAAATGCAGGATTTTGTTTCAGAATCTGAGACAAAGTTACCGGATCCCTTTAAGTGTGAGCAATCGAGGAGCTGCGATTTCGTCCGTGAGAAAACGAGAGAAAAATGTGATTTAATTAAATATCAACTGAAGACCTCTTTATTAGAATGGACATGTTGAATGTTCCGCAGTACACATAATGAGCGTGGTCTTCACTATTGGAAGCAGTTCACGTATACGACCGCGATTTTCACCAAAGTGTATACAGCATTGCGCTTTGATACAAATACATGCACACACATAAAATGGCCATAAAATAGCGATCATTGATATTAATGTATGTCAAAGTTTGCCCACAGTGATTTGTGACTAATATATCCGGGGGGGGGGGGGGGGGGGGTCAAAGACGTTTTTTCTTGCGCTTATGTTCGATAAGAAGCTATTAAAATTAATCTCGCATTGCTGGCATAAATCCTTATACAGAACAATAAATGTCTGGGAAAAACCCGATTGAAAAAAAGGTTAAATTAATCAGTTGCTATGATTATACTTTATGACATTCATTATTCACAAACACAATTGGATTCGCCATTTACGATTTGAACAACTGGCCATTTCCGTCACCATCTTAAGTTATTCCTAATTAATTATCACTAATACTGATATTTAGGTATTTTCATGCTAACTTCTACATTTGAAGGTGTCGTTGTAAAGTGATTCCTCTCATTCCAAGGGCTGAGGGTTCGAATCTTAGCACGACACTAGCGTCCTTTGGCAAGATATAGAAAAGGGGGAACAAGAAGAAGAACAAAAGGAAAAGGACACTCTTTATTGCTCAAACTGTTCATGTAAACCGCATGAAATATGATAAAACATATATCAAATTAAAAGGAAATACTTCTTTACCAACATCAATTATGATCAAGTTTTGAACTTTCACCCTTGGATGGGCACATTCATTTAACCTTTAGAAGGACTGATTAAGAAACTGGCAAAATTAAAATTAAAATAGAGCAAATATCCTTTCAAATGCTGATGAACATCTGTAACACAGACTTGTTCAATAATGAAATCAATAAATGAGAAACAATGAGGAAGGTTTATGCCCTGGATCTCAACTGTAGTAACAGCACTGCATGGTACACCGTTTTGACAAGCATGGTTAAGATGCCTCTCCTTTCGTGTTTCTCGTGATTTTTTTAATTGATTTCTTCATTGTTTAATATGACTAGACAAAAGGGAAATGCTCATCAACATTTGAATGGCATGCAGAAGCCCCATTTTCTGCAATATCCTTTTAGAGGAGAGAGAGAGAGATGAAGTAAGTTAAGTGTGAGCAGTCGAGGAGCTGCGATTCCGTCCGTGACTAAAAGAGAAAAATGTGGTTTAATTAAATATCAATTGAAATCATCTACTGTATAATTAGAATGGACATCCTGAAATGTTCAGCAATACACATTATGAGCGTGGTCTTCACTCTTGGATGCAGTTCACGTATATGACCGTGATTTTCACCAAAGCGTACACAGCTCATCGCGCTTTTATGCAATTACATGTACATTCACACACAGAAAAATAGCCATAAAATAAGGATCATAAATGTTCATGAATTTCACAGTTTTGCCCACAGTGATTTGTGACTAATAAGTCCGGCAAACAAAGAAAAAAGAGGGGGGGGGGGGGGGTTCGAAGACATATATTTATTGCGCAACTTTACGATAACACAAGCTATTAAAAAATAATCTTGCATTGCTGGCATAAACCTTTTATACAGAACAATACATGTCTGGGAAAACCCCGATGCATGGAAAAGGAGGTTAAATAGTACAAACACAGTTGGATTCGACATTTACAATCTGATCAAGTGGCCAATTTCGTCATAGTCTTACCAGGGATATGTGAGTTATTCCTAATTAACTATCACTATTGCTGGTACTGAATTGTCATGCTAACTTATACATTTGACGGTATCGTGGTATATTGGTTCCTCTGACTCCAGAGGTTGACGGTTCGAATCCTAGCCCGACACTAACGTCATTTGGCAAGATATAGAAGGGAAAAAAAAAAGGGGGGGGGGGACACTCTTTATTGGTCAAACTGTTTATGTAAACCGTAAATAAAATATAATAAAACATAATTATTAAAAGGAAATACTTCTCTACCAACATCAATTTAGATCGAGTTCTAAACTTTCACCCTTGAATTCATTTAACCGTTAAAAGGACTGATTAAGAAAATTGCAAAATTATAATTAAAAAACAGAGCAAATATCCTTTCAAATGTTGATGAACATGTGCGTCTGTAACACAGACTTGTTCACTCAATGAAATCAATAAATGAGAAACAATGAGGAGGATTGTGCCCTGGATCTCAATTGTATAACAGCACCGCATGGTACCGTTGGTACAAGATGCCTCTCCTTTCGTTGTTTCTCGTGATTGTTTATTGATTTATTCATAGTTTTATTTTGGCTAGACAAGATGCAAATGCTCATCAACATTTAAATAGCCAGATGCCGCATTTTTGCAATTTTCTTTCAGAGAATCATTTATTGTTAAAAGGCTATGAATGATTTGATTTCAATTGCATTTAAGAGAATTAATTCATGTTAATATATGGAAACAAATTTATATAAAATATTTATTGTTTGTCGACTTTTTTTCCTGAGTGTATTTAAACGCTCTCTTTATATATATTTATACAAAATATATAAAATATTATCATCATTACATAGCAATAGAAACAAGACCACGTTATCTTATTAGAGTCATGAAAAATAAGGATTAAAGCATTATTGAAGTGGTTATTTAGAGTCCATACGTTATTTTTTTTCTTTTTAAATCTAAAACGGTAAACTACCATTCAAAAGTAACCGAAGAGTGACAAAATTTGCAAAATTGTATATTCCACACTTTGAAATACTGGATTCAACTTTTATAGTGGTGTATTCAGCATTGGAAAGAAATCTTTACAATATTTGGAAAAAAACATAGACATGCCTCAAAACTATCTGCAAAATATGTCCTTGATGCTTTCAATAGAGCGGTTTTTCATGAAAACCAACCCCATAAATATTTGACGGGTCTGTCAGTTTCCAGGCCACTCAGTCACTATGGCAATATACTTTATTCATACATCTTTAATATTTTATCTCATAACGTGCCACATATGAGGTTCTTAATTTTTTTCTTGTGATCTAGCGAAGATGACATTAAAGCTTGACGCAGTGAGTGCATCATTTTTCGTGCATGTTAAAATGTAGTGCTGGAATATGCATTACATGGTAACATAAGAATAATGTTATTCTCATTACGAATGATCGTGTAGCAGAAGTAACATTAAAGGTACAGACTAGTTCTGGTCATGCGATTGCATTGCGAAAGAAAATATTGTGGAATCGATCAGAAAAGGTTGATCATCTAGCATATAAGTATTGGTGTGTACTGCAAGGTTCTGGAATCATCAAAATGATAATAAATTTGGCCCAGTCTTGGTAAAGTTACAAGCACTGTACACAGAAAGATGTATATGGGACTACACGATAAATTATTATATCTATCCGGACCAAATATATTAATTAGTAGGCGGTTTCTCGGCAAAATTTGTATCACGTCAAAACATATTCTTTCACATGATTGGTAATAAGAGCTTTCATTTCATTTTTTGAGAGGGGGCGTTTCCAAAACTGGTCTATACCTTTAATGAAAGATGGAGCAGGTAAAGGGTTCTCTGATAAGAAATATATTCATCTTGCAGTGCAGAATATTATACATGTATAGACACAAAAAGAGAAGGAAATTAGGACGTAGACAACTACAGCATAGAGCAGTGAACTTGACAATAAAAATGCAAATTATGGGGAAAGAAATATGAACGTAGTAGGTTCTTTTTCAAAAGCAAGACGAAGAAGGAGGGAATATAAAATGTAGAATACATATTTCAAATCTCATATAGACATTTAGTTTTCATTCCTATAACAACGTTTCATATACAAAAATAGATGACGCTGCGTTATCCATTTTATGATAACCCATATTCAGTCTTTCATAATAACTATTTATTCTATTACAAAATACGTAATGCTATAAGACGTGCGAGAGTGTCTTTAAAACCATAGTTCTGTAAAATAATGAAGAAAAAAAGAAGTAGATACACTGTATGAAGAAGAAGAAATATTAGTTATGTGTAATATCAATATTCATAGTATTCGGCCATGTCACGTTGCCGATGCAGTGGAAAGTATGGTTTATGGTGATGATACATATACCACTATATTAGATTGCGGGGAAAAACCCGCTTAATGCACTTCACTTCGCTAATTATTGCAGGGTTTCATTTGGAAGAAATGCTTCATTCCCTAACCACAGATCTCCATCGTTACCTGAATACACAAATGCCTGCATTGATCGAACTTTGAACAGGTTGTTTTATTTACTCTTCTTTTTTTTTTTAAGGAAAGATTAAATTCCATATCATATTTGATTTTAAACATCTGTTTCCCTGTTTAAACAGTTTTGACATCCCGGGATTTCCTTTCGGGATCACTTTCTTCCCAGGCATGGTATACGTGCATCCGTGCTAGAATCCGTGAAAAAAAGTAGTGAGGGTGTGCGTGTGTGTGAGAGAGTTGGTGTGTGTGTGCGCGCGTAATGGGTGTGTTAAGGGGGTGGATGTGTATAATTATGAAGGGAGATGACACTCTATCAGATGAAAAATGAAAGAACGAATTTGAATTGTTAACATTCATTTCGTATTTAAATTCTTCCCGCAACTGTAACTTTTGGAATTCATATTCTTTTGTTGGGGAGTAGGGGGGGGGGGGGGGCTCAGAGGGGGTACCGGATTAAAAAAAAAAATTATCAATTTTAATAAACTGTTTCAGACTAAATTGTTAGAACATAAGTTCACTTGATTTATGTCGAATCAGTTTGATTGATTATTAGATCAATTGGCATCCTTATTCAGTAATATTAATCCTGAAATACGTTGCGTCTAAAATCTAAGGGCAATCATTGGGCATGTCCGAATCGATGGCACCGTTATTCTGCTCAATTCAGATCTTTATACTATGCTGAGACATCCACAAATCCAAGCCTCTTGTTTGTATGAATGCATAAGCCTGTTACATACGGGGCGTCCTCTGTCTGACGCAGGGCTGCGTCAATGACTGGGGCGGTCTTTGACGCATTGCGAGAGGGACATCGTACATAATATGTGAGTACAAAATGAAAGTGCAAATACTGACTTGAATTATTAATGTATGGGCGAATGTCACTCACATCAGGAAGTCGCTTCAATCGCCGACCTAAGGGGGTTACATCATGTGATTAATGAGAAGCATAATATTGTACACACAAAAACAACCACGGCATACACGTACACGTACAGCATAATGACTCATAGTCTAAATTTCACCTGTCACTTCCTGGATAATGTAGCCATGAAATGTTTACTTTCGCCATCATCGGTATTGATTTTTTGATCAAAAGTCATATTTGAGTTCCTTCTTAAAATGGTATGTTGGATTTAACATTATAAAGAGAAGGGTACACGTTGTCAAACAGGGAGTCAATTAAACCCGATGTAACCGCAAATGAAGCCACACTTACTGTAAGAACATCGTTCTATTATGAATACGTTTTTTTTGTATAGCCAATGTACACGATGTAAGGAAATTGAAAGTAGGAACGAGTACAGGTGAGAATTGAGCAGAAATTAAAAGTTACAACTTACTAGTTATTACATGTATATAGCCTCGGTCACAACTGGACTTGCGGCTGGTCCTCAGCGAATTTCGCAGAAAATCCAAAACCTTGTGTCTCCCACAGGCACTGGTGGATTCAGGTGGGGGTGGGGGGGGGGGGCGTACCCCCTCCGCTGGAACCCTGATGGCATACCGTCAGAACACATGTCCAAAAATGTGTCGCAAAGTGTAGGTGATTCCCTATTTTTCACTCGCTTGTCAGATAGTTTGGGGTGGGGGAAGGGACCGAAAATTCCTGGTGACATTTTGTTCGCCTGTCAGAGACCTTTTGGGTAAAAGGGCATCGAAAAATCATGATAATTTTTGGCCCTTTCATAAAAATCGTGAGGAATATTGTGCCCCTATATGTTTAGAACCCTGGAGCCGCCCCTGTTTCACAGTAAACCATGGTATAAAAGGATGATAATTTAACGTCTAGATTTGTCAATGATAAGTATAGGAAAGTTTGGATGAGGGTAAAGTTCACTGGACTAGACTGAAACCCGGATGTAGGCCGGAAAGCATAGGCTTATTATTATGTCGATCATTTCCTGCTAAATTTAATGTATGAAGTTATCTTGGGCTATTGGTATAATGGATGTGCATGCTGCGAATATTAACCATAGACCTATGTATGGTATAAGGCCCAAAGTCACCAAGTTGGGGGGGGGGCTAAACTTGATCACGAACATAAACTATTAGTGACAAAACACCCCCCCCCCCCCCCCAAAAAAAAAAAAAAAAAAAAAAAAAAAAGCAAGGTAGCGCCAGAATAGTTGACTCTTTGATATATAGGCCACCCTTGAAAACCATCTTGTTGCAAAGTTCACGTCTAGGGTTCAGTAGTCGAGATGTACTCTGTGGAATGCACTTCCGTAATCCCCAACGGGGAGGCTTGCTATCCAGAAGCCATTACATGGTTTAACATTGCAGAACTGCTGGCGGAGGGGAAAAACGGGGGGGGGGGGGGGTGGAAATTAGCTCCATTTCATCGTACACACAAGTGCATTTTCAGTTCATGTATGTAGTAATAATAATAATAATAATAGTGGGTTCTTGTATAGCGCTCATGTCAGTCAGATTTGACCCTCCTGGCGCTCCCAATTAATACACTGGCTTTAGCATGGCTGTCATACGGCGCTCTAGCATTTCAAGGAATAAATTCCTACCAGTAATGCGATTGAGAAGGTGTTGATTTTTAGTTGTCGGCTTTTTTGTGCTTATATACAAAAGCGATTGCTACCAGTATGTTTTTTTCAATACAAAAGATTCGATTTTATATTTAGATTTAGACACCGCACATATATATTTTTTGGGGTATTTTTTTTCTGTGATTTAACAAAGACGAAACCGTTTGTTACATGACATATATTACATTATGCATCGTGTAAAATCAAAAGTATACACTTGAGAGAGAGAGAGAGAGAGAGAGAGAGAGAGAGAGAGCGAGAGAGAGAGAGAGAGAGAGAGGAAACGAAAATTCTGGCTCAGTGTGACGTACAGAACAGTCCTGTCATTTTGAGTGATGTCATGTCCTAACATTCTCAGCTACCTTTCAATGACAGATGCTCAGCACTAAACCTGCCTTGCTGATCCCTTACATCAGGTGCAAATTTATTAACCCTTTTACAGAAATATTTATCAACACATCGTAACCCCTTGCCTTGCACTCAACCATGATCGCCTACTTAGCTTTGTGTTTCACCTAATGAAATGTGCGAGCATGACGATGATGTATTAGTAATCAGAACATGATTTCTATATGGGTCATACCATGTGGTAATGACAATTATGAAATGGCCCATGAGTTTTGGAAATAGATGCGATCGTGCTAGTATTTTCGAATTCATTTGCAGTTTAGCTCTATCATTCGCGTTAAAAAAAATGTTTAAGTTTTATTGTTTATGTAATAATTGCTGTTTCATAGAAATATGTTGCTCTCCTCATATATTTTTTCACACATAAAAACGAAAACTAACAAACAAAAAAATAAATCCCTTATTGTTACTACAACATTGTTTATTTATCTACCCGTCTACTCCATTGCAAGTTCATCGTTGCCATAAAAAAAGGAGACGAGATATGAACCGGTAGTAAAACTAGAACAAAATACGTAAGAGAGAAAGAGAAAGAGAGAGGAAGAGAAAAAAGAGACAGAGAGAGAAGGAAAGGGAAAGAGTGAGACATAAGGTGAGACTAGAGCATTAGGATATTATGGATGTGAGGTAGAGAGCGAGGAGAGGGAGAAAGAGAAATAGAGAGAGAGAGAGAGAGAGAGCTAGAGGCAGACATACATATACACACATTTACACATACACGTGCACGTACATACAGAGAGAAACAGAGAGAGAGAGAGAGAGAGAGAGAGAGAGAGAGAAACAGAGAGAAAACAACAGACAGACGGACAGATACATGAAGAAAGGGAAAGGCCTATATTATAGCATGAGGAGACTACCAAAGTGAGCGCTCAGAGAAGGCCAGCCTGTCACTTTATGTCATGCGTCTCTTGTTGAGACAAGACATCAAGGTGTACACATCTTGAAAGTAGGTTATGATAAGTACTAATGACAAATAAATGAGCTACATGACTGACTGGTGTGACGTATGTTTTGATACCACCTTGTTTTTGATGAACGAAGCAGACCAAGAACTATTGTGTTAATTAATTGTTATTTTCACAAGCGATTCCATGCTTGCATCCTGAATAGGTTGTAGAAACTCATTAGAGGGTATATAATAGACCTTCACTGGTCTATGTTTTTACTTTTTGATGATAGGGTTAAAGGCCGTAGAGCAAACTTATAATATTCTTTGAAGAAGAAGAAGACCCCAAATCCGCCAATATCCCCGAAAATGGTCTAACTTTCATCCGTACCCAAAGTCAACGTGACGTGGCACCGTCGGGAATATAGACCGTGGCACAAGAGCGATTGTGTCAGTTCATAAGATGCTTGTATTATTTGGTAACCCGTATTTACAACCCCATACAAATACGGGTTACAAAATAATACAACGTACAACACTCCAACTCCAAATATCGTAGCTAACTTTGTCTCTTTTGTATGAATGTCTATTTAATAATAATCATAGCATGTAACCACCAATTCCCATCCCTAAAAGCATAGACAATAACAATTCAAATTCAAATTTTCGGAACCCTATGCACCTTAAGACGAAGTTAACGAATTTGGTATAGAGAGTAACTACGCAGAATATGTTGATATTGACATCAAATTGTATTGATAATATTGGACACGGGGGTGACAGCTTTTTTGCATCTTGTCCACTCAAGCAGTTTTTATTGATATAAACAAACTCAATTTCATTGTATAAACACGTGTCATGCAATAAAATCATCTCATTTGAAAGGATAGGGCCAATATGTTCATGACGCAATAGTCAAAAACTAGAACAAAACACCTGGGTGACAAGACTAGTCATTTTAAATGATGTCACATCTTAACATTTTCTTTTTGAAGCAATAACCAGCCACATAATAAACACCTTGGTGTAAGACTAGTCATTCTTCTATACCGGACTATGAGTCCTCACTTTGACGACTGTTTTCATATCTTAGGTAGACAAGCTGCACACAAATCTGATTATTATTCCATCATATCAGTGTCGATAGAAGGGAAGAAGGACGGCACCTGTGTTCTGGCCAAATCCGTCGAATGAAGGTCACACTTCATGGTAGATCACATTGACGGATTGACATAGCGTCATTTTAAACGACGCCTAATCTTAACATTGTCAATTTGAAGAAATAGCCAAACATAGAATAAAACACCACTTGGTGAAAAGACTATAGTCATTCCTCTAAACCGGACTTCGAGTCCTCACTTTAACGACTGTTTTCATATCTTAGGTAGACGAGCCACACACAAATCTGTTTATTTTTCCATCGTCATCTTTAACATCAGTGTCGAAGGAAGAGAATCACCTGTCTTCTGGCTAAATCCCTCGAATGAAGGTCATACCTCATGGTAGATCACATTTGCGTAGCCTTATAGTCCCGGTATTGAGGGGGCAGAGCGTCGGGTAAGGGGGGGGGGGGGGCATGGGTTGTAGTTTGTAAATAAAATGTGTGTTAACGCGACTACCGTATCGAAGATAATTAGGTCGGAGGGGGCATAGATTGTACTATGTGCATACAATGTGTGTTAACGCGACCACCGCTCAGAATATAATTAGGTTGGAGGGGGCATGGGTTGTACTATGTGAATAAAATGTGTGTTAACGCGACCACACTATAGCAGATAATAAGGTCGGAGGGGGCATGGTTTGAACTATGTGAATAAAATGTGTGTTAACGCGACCACACTATAGAAGATAATAAGGTCGGAGAGGGCATGGTTTGAACTATGTGAATAAAATGTGTGTTAACTCGACCACACTATAGAAGATAATAAGGTCGGAGAGGGCATGGGTTGTACTATGTGAATAAAATGTGTGTTAACTCGACCACACTATAGAAGATAATAAGGTCGGAGAGGGCATGGTTTGAACTATGTGAATACAATGTGTGTTAACGCGACCACTCTATAGAAGATAATTAGGTCGGTGGGGGCATGGTTTTTACTAAGTGAATAAAATATGTGTTAACGCAACCACTTCTTAGAATATAATTAGGTCGGAGAGGACATGGGTTGTATGAAGTGAATAAATTTGTGTTAACGCGACCACCGTATAGAAGATAATTAGGTCGGGTGATATCACAGCTGTCAACCATTTATATTTCTATTCCTATGATTCTGCCTTTTCAAACTCGTGTTATGAATTCCACTCACATCTTCCGTGTAAAAAGTGTACAAATTCGATTTTTCCTTATAGTTTCGCCATGAGACATTTCTAATTCCGTCTGTGAAAGGTTTGTGAATTTGTCTCATCTCCATATTGCTTTCCCTTCCTACCTTTCTTTATATATCTTTTATATTTTTCCTTGTTTCCCATCCGATTGGCGGGGCGCTTGCCCCCTCCTCCTAGCTACGCCATTCTTACGTGAGTGACATACGCCATCCAATGTTGATGGAAGATACCAATGGATCCCAGAGTATAAGACACGGAAAAGTTAGGGAGGATCTTCTTGTTGAAGACTGGAGTCGTGTATGTACTGATGAATAAGCCACGTCGGAGATACTATCTGCGCATGGGCAGATACAGATCAAATGCAGACAACTGTAAAATCCACTGAGATGAATGCTAGATACGTGTTCATGAAAGTTATGTAATCATTATTTATTCATGCAGCGACGGCACATTCGTTGATACACAGGTGGAAGTGGTCTTTTTAAGAGGGCAAGCAAATATATTCATGAACCATGTCTGTAACTTTGTCAGTGATTATTCTAAAATGCACAAAGTGAGACTTCTCCATGTTTAAAATATTTATGGACATTTGGGGTCATTTGTACTGGCTGCTATCTCCGCAGTAGCTTGCTCGATCGTCTGTATAGAATGATCTGTCGATCTTCATAATAACATTCGAACGGTGCGATTTAAATCGGATTAACCCAGATCTACCCATTTTTCTATCCTCGACAATAAGATTATGATATATTTGGAAAACTAATGCACTTGCTCTTCATTTTCATCTCTTCTATTTTCACCATAGTGCTGCAGCACCCCATGATGCCACATTCGTTTCGTTTTGCTTCGTTTATTTCATTTTAGCATGGTGGCATACTTCAGCCGAATTCAGCCATATGACATCACTAGGGATGCTGCGAGAGAAATTTAGTTAGGGCCTAGTAGGCCTTTGTAATAAATAGTCATTTCTTTGAATAACGTCAATCTCGTGAAAACGAAATATTAGAAATCGCTTTATATTTTCACGAGGTTCCGTTTTTCATTGTTTTAGTAGTTGGTAAGCATATAATTGAAATATTACTGCACTTCATAA
>JAVYIG010012636.1:0-52271 GCA_035222895.1 Strongylocentrotus droebachiensis
AAGACAACGCAGAAGAAAAAGGGACAAATCAGAGAGGACTTCTTTTCAGGAAGACATCATAGGACATAGACAATTTAATACTGGTAAATGTTTTTACCTGACTGTATGTTTCTACATATATACATCATTTTTTTAATCTCCTTTTATGTCACTTTTGAAAATACCAAAACATTTATTTCGCAAAAGAAGATAATGAGAATATAAATGAAATATTCAAATATTTTCATATTGAGGACATATTTTGATGAGTTGTCATTCTTTAAGAATGATCTACATCTTGTTAAAATGAGATAAAAAATACATACTCCATTTCATTTTGAATCCTAGGTACTTTAAAGAAGTTGAGGAAATAAAAAACCTGAACACTTACTTGTTCTACAGAACAGCTCCCTTGCATACTCGATGCTATGAGACTATGAGCTGAGCTATCAATGGCTGCTGTCAATACACATTCAGCATCCTATATAAATATATGAAATGAAATGATAGGAAAATTAAAACTTCATACAGATGAGAATATATTATTATATACAAAAATATATCAGTAAAGGACACTTCCTTTTTTTTTTGGGGGGGGGGGGGGTATAAACTAAAGTTTCCACATTTCAAGGTGAACCACTGATTTATCTTAAAAATCATATTAATTTTAAAAGAGAAATCAACTTTTGTTTAATGGCTATTGGCAGATAAATCCTAATTTCAAATACAACAAACATACTGTTAAATCTCTCAAACAATCACAATGAAGACACACCTCTTATAAGATGTTCACAATATAATTACAAATATGAAAACTAAGGCTCAAGAATAGTGGGATACATTTGGATTTGTGGGTATTCCCAGTATTCTGAAAGCCTAGAAGGCAAAAGAAATACACGAGAAAAATGGAAAAAACAAGGTGTTCCAAAAAGTTCACAAGACAAGACAACGACTAAGACTTAGAAAGCAAATAAATACATATGGGAAGATAGGAAAATATTGAGCTCCTGTGAAGTAGCCATGCCACAATTTGTTTCTGCCATTACATTTTGTGATTCAAATAATTTAATTGTGAGATGAGAAAAAAAGGACCAATAAGCATTTGATTTCTTTCAAAAAGAGCTTTTTAAAAAGAAGGCCTCTTCATTAGAAGTAAAAATAGCTACAAAATATAGATGTACAAATCGGCCTGTAAGAATTTCCATCATCGAAGTAAAATGTTTTCTTTTCTTTTTGTAAAATAAGAAACACAAATGAACTTACAACAATTTCCTGCATCAACAATTATTATTGATGAGCCATAGCATTGTTTCATGGAACGATATTGAGCCACATCATACATGAATCTCTTGCCAAATTTTAAATTATCTGTTAGAAATATATGCTAGCACTTATTTCCAAAGGATGTTTAAAATAAGTACACTTGTGAACAAAACAAAAACAAAACTATTGTTTAATGCCTTATTACTGTTACAAGTATAAACTGACCAAGGCACTTACAGCTGTACAAGTGTTATCATCCTACATGTAGGCAGTAGATTAAACAAAAAAGGACTGAAAAAAAGACATACCTTTGTCTGTTCCTTGGTTGGATCCATGATAAGTTCTTCATCTTTACCCATCATGCAGCAGGATGCAGCGACGGTGCATTTCATGGGGATGCCAGCGTTGATCATGGCTAGGCACGCTGCATTGATACTACATGCCAACAGCTGAAGGTGATTCAAGGTCAAGGCATTTACAACAGTAGTACTCAAATACAATACCGGTATATCTCATCGTGAAAAAGATCATAGAAAGTTTAATTTATATAATCAGATAACCAATTCAGAACTTTTCAATCTTGCTTATTCTATAAAAATACTGACTAACAGTGTGGTGTTCAGTGAGTGGTATTTCATCAGCTACATGTGTTGATTGAGAAGCATATTATCAATAATAAAAACAATTGGGTTAATTGTAATAGCATCCCTCAAACAAACACAAAAAAGGTTTCATGTTTTCTTCTAACATCTACTACCAGGTTTGTGAGGTCTGCCACAGGTGTATTTCTTTTAATGGTTTATACCAATACCTATGTACTGTGCAATTGTGTTCAAATTCATCTTGCATTATTACAATTTATGAAGGATACAGATCCTGCATCTTGGATCTCACGAACTCACAATTTCAAAAAGGAGACCTACTTTACACATCCATTTCAGACCAATACGATAACAAAAATAATTTTTTTTAAAGTATTATCAAGTTTTTGGTAGCAAATTGGAAATTGAAATGTATAAATCTATTCAACAAGATTTCACGTCATTGAAAAATCAGTGACAAATCTGCTGATGACCAATCAGAAGCAAGGATTTCACTAGCTTATAGCAAAAAATGTCATTTGTCACTGATGACAAGTTTTGTGAAACGCCTCCCTGATGGTCTCATGTTTTCTTCTAACATCTACTACCAGGTTTGTGAGGTCTGCCACAGGTGTATTTCTTTTAATGGTTTATACCAATACCTATGTACTGTGCAATTGTGTTCAAATTCATCTTGCATTATTACAATTTATGAAGGATACAGATCCTGCATCTTGGATCTCCTGAACGATGATATCGACAGAAGAACGTGGGAAGAGTGTGGTTAACAGGACAGTCTCGCATGTATTCCTGATTATCCTTTCAAGGGCTTTCTCTCTCACACCTGATGAAAAACATAATCATACCATCATATAATTAAGCATGTAGCTTTATCTCACTTAACCTAAGTATCATTATTTATGAAAGCTTTCTCCCACTGACTGCTTTGTGTATGATATACATTTTGATGATATTGGAAATATTACATAACATTGAATAAAAATCTTTCAATTAATTAGGACCAATTTTAGTTGCTTAATTCTTCATTTCAGAAAATTCAATTCCAATTCTGTAAAACTATCAATAGTTTCACCTGCATCCAGTAATATTGAACAAAAATGTATGACAAAATGAAGTTAGGAATACAGAAAAAAAATTACTGATTAAGAAAAATAAAAGGAACAAGTGTGTTGGAATATTAAGGAGGTAAAAGTAGAGGAAATGATGGTGTCTATCTAGTATCTAGTGAGGAATATAGGTAAACATTTAAATGTACCAAGTCCCAAATAACATTTTGTTCATAACTTGATTTTGAATTAATGAAAGACATACAGTATTTACAGTTTACTGATCATCTAACGATATATCTGAGTTCTGACATTCATCCTTACCCGATATTCCTATCTTTGGTTTGTATGTAACTGTTACTGTTGCCTTGTCCATGAGAGCTTTATTTGGTTTGACATCCCCTGGTCCATACACAGCTGCCATCACCGATGTGTCACCTACACATACAAACATGTAACAAAGGACAAATTCAATGTCTCTTACCCTGCAAATGAAATACTTTTAATTTCTTAAACACACACAAAAAACTAATAATGAAATTGTGATAAACAGAGTAGGTCGTTATCTTATAAAGTGTGGTGATTAATACAGATTACTTGCAAGTACTCCAATCACAAATTACACACTCTCTTCTCAGAGTTTAGTACAGAGTTAGGAGTATGATCGACATGACATGAGTCACATGAAGTTGTGATAGATTTGAGTCGATTGCAAATATTTAGTTAAACAGGCCCATGTTTTCTTACAACTTTATTAAAAGTTTAAAGGCTTTTCCTTCTTCTTCCTCAAGTTCCTGTTTATTTACTTTAGTACAGTCCACCTTCATGCATCAAAGTTGTCAAAATGTGACAAATCTTATAATATTTTGCTTGTTTTTATTTGTAAGAAATATTTTACAAACTAATTAGATCTAGCTACAAATGTTGTTTGTTTGTCAACTGTACAATTATGATCTTGTCCATGCCATAGACCCTGTCTCTTCTATTTTACTGACTAAAGTTTAACAAAGTCAGTCAATTAAGGATGAGTGACACGACAGTCAATATCATTATCTCTCTGTTGTTGTCCCTCCGCTTTTCGGAGATCAGCGAGTTAATCGCATTCGAAGTAGTAGTAGGGAGGCCAATGCCCAAATCTAACTTTTTAATTACGAATTTGTTTAAAATAAAACAAAGATTAAAAGAAAGCATTTACTTTCACTAAGAAAACTCACCCATCTGCCGACTCCAGAAGTTCCATCAAATAGGAGATATCCAGCTTGTAAACACTCCCTTCCTTCTACGCCTTGGCCGTACGCAAGAGCCTTGAAACAGATAAATTCATGTCGCGAAATTACGTTGATAATTAGACAGGCCCGAGGCAATGGGCGTGTCATTGTCCGGACAAAGTTCATGATGAAGTTTAAAACTTCGCGCGAAAGTGCAATCACTCAACAGCGGCTAGCCTTGAATCGGTCGCACACGTACACACCGCGCAGGCAAGCCCCAATGCAGGCTGAAATCCAGCCATCAATGTGCGAACGATTCCATCTTCTACTACTACGAGCCGAAGGCGATGGTTCAAAAATGAAGAAGGAATATACAAATTGGCAGCTAAGAAACATATATAATTCATTGATATTTACCTTAGATGTGTATTCCAACAATTTGATTTCCTCATGAGTATTCCTTATTATCAACGATCGAGAAGTTACGAGGTCCAATTAACATCCATCTTGCAGCGAACACAGCAGCATGATCCATGCAACGTACGTCATGTACGTGTACTAATATTTCTCTCACTCTCTCTCTCTCTCTCTCCCTTTCGCTATACGTAACATACACACTCACTAACCATGTATCATACAACACACACCTTCAAATCATGGCTTTCATTTCAATTCTCAATTGGAGTATAGACTGCTCACGTAGACTTTTTTTTTTACTGAAATATTTTTTTTAACACTTCTCATACATTATACGACACTCGTATCTAGTGCTGTGAGAATAAGGTACTAGGGTCTATAAATAAGACTACGCTTTGCGCACGATCTGACCGGAGCTCAGTGGAGCTCAGACATATGTCGCAATACCCTTTATTTTTGGCGCGAACAATGACGTCACTGTTCACAGTTTTTCTTCTCATTTTGAGATGGATGTAGCTATAGGGCTCAAACCAACGCAAGATTGACAGAAACATCGTACTCTATCTACTTTTGAATGTTCAGTTTGTAAAAATCTGTATTTAAAAAGATATAATCTTTTTTCTTTATATTTTCTAGTTGTTAGAAGTGGCAATTGTGAACATCTGAAATGTTGATCTCTATCAAAAGTTCTTTACTCAAAACGGATCCCATATTTTTAGTGTCTACCTTCAGCCCATGAGAAGGTTTTTAGTGAGCAAACCTCTACGCCCTCTAGGATTTTCTTAGTCTGTGATGCGCGTTCGTAAAGTTGTTCTGCTATGAGAATTATTGGACTCAAATACGTCAAAATCTGCAAGATCGTCAACAAATGGTGAAAGACTGTTACAGATCCGTGATTATAGGTAGACCTATGTTGTGAAATGTATGATTGTATTTTCTTTTCTTATTTTCATCAATTTTTTTTTTTACATCATTTTTTTCCCTCTGCTAATTTTTTGAAGTGGGCGACGAGCGCACAAATCGTAGGCGTAGAAGCCTTACGCCCGGGCATTGGCCTCCCTAGTACTAGTAGTAGGCTGCTGTAAATATTGGATACCTGAACAAGCGCCCATATTTCTAGTAAATTATAATTTTGAATAAAATAAGAAATTAGTTAATTAGCATAGGGTCTATTTAATCTAAAAATGACAAAAGAAAAACGGATAAATCCCACCCCCCCCCCCCCAAAAAAAAAAAAATGAATGCAGTTTGACGCTTTCACACCCGAGTTCCTCTCGCCTCAGCTCCGCCCCTGAGCTCAGGCGGCGATTATAGGTGAGCACCGCTGATTAGCGAGCAGTGCGACAGGCACAATGAAACTAGATCTTTATATAATATCTCAGTTTATTTACATTAATTTCTTACCCTGAGTGAACACCGCTGATCCATCTGGTTTAGAAATGCAGCTCTGTAATGATCCAATTGGTCGAATTTCGACCGAGGAATTATTTTCTAGATTGGAAGTCATTTTTGCGAGTTTTCACGTGCGTGCGTGCCAACTACAACAAGTATGGAATGCCACCGTGTAAACTATAATGCCAATTAAAAAAATAAATATGAAGGGCCTATATAGACCTAGACCTCTATAATACATATTATAGAATTTTCATGCGAAACTGATGAATTTGAAATTTTTCTTTACTGTTTGGTTTTGTCCTTGTTGAAAATACATACTGAAGTGTTGCCTGCAACATCACTCAAATTCCTTTACTTTATTTTTTATCCAAAAATATTTAACCTTAATTTTCTCCTCTTTGTCTTTGACTTCGAGTCATATAGCTATCAATCTCATCACAAAAAATATTACTTGTTAATAGAAGGCATTGATATAGGCACTGATGATAAAGCACATTTCATAAATTCATGAAATCCGTCATATTCATATGGTGATACTTTATTGCTTGAAGTCGATTGTTATACAATTTATATTCATAATTCACCATTTTTCATGACCCTCTTAAAATCTGCAACGGATATATAGAACTTCAATTCTCTATCTTGTACACTTTCTTGACTTATATTGTATCTATGTACAACACACGAGGAAAGAAAGTTAGGAAAGTGGAAGAAAACCCAAAGGTGAATTAATGAAGGAAAAGAATAATCCATTGATTGAACTACGCTTATCCATTATAGCTTGAGGAAGTTAACACTATGAACATGATGGACAAAGAAAGAGGACAAAATATACAGTTCCTCATTCTACCCTCAACAATTGCTATGGTAGACAAAGGAATATCCCTTCACTGCTATTATGTAAAAATGAGTATAACAGGTGAATATGCATGTGACACCTGTTCTACACATTTTTACATAATAGCAGTGAAGGGATGTTCCTTTATCTACCTGAGGAACTGTATATTTTGTCCTCTTTCTTTGTCAGTCATATTCATAGTGTAATTATCAAATACAATGAGCACACAGTATGATTGTTGTTATTTTGAATCTGTCACTTTATTACTCGTCAACATCTGAAGAAACAGAAGAAACCCACATTAACTTGTCTAGCTGCTAGCCAATTTTCCAAAAATCATACAAAGAAAAACATCAGGAACAAATATAGTACAATAAAGTGTGAGTAACCATAATACATTATGTACAACTATTTACAAATATCTGTGACTTTTAAAGCTTGATCTGCGATATATATGTCAGATTTTTACCTCCATGAATAAATTCACAAATATGGCTCAACATTCACAACCAGTAAACCAAATATCTTTTAATTTTGTATGGAAAATTAGATTTCATTGCATTGTATTATGTCTGTACACAATCAATATTGCTGGATATTTACGAGGAATAAATGATATGATTTGATCACAGCCTACATGAATACAATTGGTGGGAAAGAGAACAACCAAAGTTATAATCAAGATGAAAGGAAAAAATCATTGAAATCATTTCTCTTTTGGAGTAAAACCCCTTCAAACAGCTTTATGGAAAACAGCCTCTGAACTGACATTGACAGTATATTAAATGCAAACACTATTGATGCTTTGAATACAGATGTTACATTTGATGTAATGCAGACACAAAGAGATGTGCGCTTCAAACAAAACATATTTTACCAAATTAAATAAAGGCCAATTCAAAGAGAAGAAAAATTGTTTATACAGTTTGTTCAGTCCATACTAAAAAATTGAATTTTCGATCAGTATTGTTATCTTTAGTTGTTCATTGGTGCTAACTTTTTAAAAATTCTGTAGAAAAAAACATCAATCATTTCACTTTTACAATTCCTGATCAAGAAATATACTCTCTGCTCTTATTTCTGTTTGTTCATTAGGATTATCTGCATTTGAAACTGCAGGACATATGTGGATCATATTTTATGAGTGCATGAGTACCTCTTTCTGGAAATAAACTTTAATTCACAATCAATTTCATAGAGAGCCACTTTATTGGTCGATCTTGTACCAATATAGACGGACAATATGCATGGAAATGAATATTTACCAAACTGTTATTACATTTAAAGGAACAATAGTTCTACCAACAAAACAAACAAACCCAATGAATATGAATCATACAAAAAAAGAAAGAGTGTTATATACATGTACAGTAAGTGATAAAGGATTTAGAAAAATAGATAGGTATCAACTTGTTCAATGTTATAAAAAGTTAAGCAAAAACAAAAATTAATTGGTAACAACTTGGTATAGATATTTGAGGGAGCAATCTTCAAACAAAATTACAGCCTGGATGAAATCATACATCAAATCCACAAACGATATTGTTATATAGATAATGGTCATTTTACATTATCTAAAAGGAAGGCACAATCCATTATATTTCAAGATCAAAGACAATAACTAGTGTGAAAATGCATTATTTCAATATTGAAAGACGTAGATAAATAATCAATAACATCATTTTTTTTAAACCAGTAAAAATTTACGATTGGCAATGATTAATATAAAGGAATGCTCTAATACTTAGACAAAAATGGACAAAAGTGTACAAAGAGAAAGGTGGTACAAAAAGGCTTTTGAGAAAGTCATCCAAAACCCAACTCGTAAACTCATAAATTTTCTTGTCTAATATGGTTGGAAAATATACACTACTAACCCTAAGTGACCAAACATATTCGGGAACACATGCAATGAAAAATAAAATTTCAATACCACACCAAAATAATGAAATACAAAAGCAACATGTAGCAATTACTGTTTTACCATGCTAGTGCATTGGAGTACTGCATGCAGTCTTAGAATACAGATGTCTTGAAACAGGGTGTTTGATTGAAACTAAAAGTGGTGCATCGATGATGTAGGGTAAGGCACCAATCCTCAAGTAAGGCACTAATCCTCAACTACCCAGTCTGTTGGATATTGATGGGGAAGCGTTTGGAGTTTTCCAAGTCCATTAAATACAACCACACAATCTTATTTCTTGCATCCTTGCTTAAATAGATATTCATTCATTATCTAATCATGGTAGATATGTACATATCACATAATTCTTTTAACAAAAACGACACACATAATGAGGTAAATTAGACACACTTGCCCACAGAGCATCATAAGGTTACAAACAATACCTCCTCATAACCTAATCTAAGTCAATGCCTGAGTATGCTGATCAAGTTACTGAAAATTCATGAATTAACAGTGATTTTCTATAAAGAGAGACCTTTAATGTTCCATTTCAAAAGTTAGTTTTTAAGTTTTTACTCCACCATTTTCTTATATATGTCTCTGGTGACGAACATACATATACTAGATAGAATCATAGAAGAGAGTCTATTTCTATGTAAAACAAACAAAAACCCAAAACTGAAGGACTGATCAACAAAAGATAGATATGTATGAACAGAAACAATAGTGAATACAATAAGAATGGAGAAACAAAATAGAAAAAGGAAAAGTTGATAATTGTTAAGAGAAATTGAAGATGGAAAACAAATGGAGAAGAAATATTGGAATGTGACAAAGAAGACAACAAAATAGAAAGAAAAAACAAGAAATTATGGTGAAATACTCAAGAATGTTTTGTCAATTTCTAAAAATCCAGGAAATTTGAGTATGTCCAGCTAAGCGGAATCAGATCCCCAAAGAAATTGTCCTCGTTGTCGCCCCCTCCAAAGATAGAAAGAGACTCCGCCATGGGCATGTTCTCCTTGTCTTCTTTGGATGCGGTCTTGTTACCATGGTAACTGGTGATAGCATGACCAGCTCTGATACCGATCGGTACACGTGAGTGCAGCTTCACTTCACTCCAAGTAAAGGTGTCTAGAAGGAGAAAATAAAAAGACAGAAAATTTCATCAAATTATCATTTCTTCTCTGTACAACGGTTCCCATATAAATTGATTATCGGTATGTTTATCATGGCTACTTCAAATGATTCATCATTTGATGAGCTGTAGTATGTAACTTTTCTTTCATCATGTTAAAACTATTCATAAATATACTGCTAAAAACTAGTTTGCATTGAATCTCTTGAAACTTTTGGTTGGAATATGCCAATAAATGTATAAGTTCTACTTTCTTTGTGACTTGTGAGCATTCAACAATTATGTTGTATTATGGTGAATAAATATTTCCTAATATTTAAATATATTAGTTATGTCTGTGAATCAGTATCAAATTTCCAATTCCCTTTTACATCAAAGTTAACACTTCTTTTATAATGTTGATAACTAACTACGTTTAGAAATGATCATCAATGAGATGTTTAGAGATGGATCACCACCATGCATGTTTAATTGCCATGGTAACAGATGAGACTAGACTTTAATAGATGTGCTACTCACCAAGGTGAAAGATGAATGTATCAGAGAGGGCTTCATTTCCATTGTATCCTCCGTGGATGAGGACTTTGTTACCAGGTAAAGCAATGGAGGCATGCCAACTGTAAAGAAAGGTGGAAAATAATTGTCCTTTGTCAGTTGTCTTTTGATGCTTCGGTCTGAAGCTTAGAGCTACCTGTAAAATTCACTATACCTTTCATGACAGGCCACTTATATCCATAACAATAATTAGTGCTTTTTTCTTCTAATATTACAGTTGAAAACACAAGCAAGCTGTCATAGTGTTTCTTGATTTCTATACAGTGCGTCCCAGAAAAAAACCCCAGAGAATTATCAATGTTTTATCATAACTTGATCACAATTATAATTAATAAATGACACATATTTGTAAAGCTTAGATCCTCCTCTTCTATTTGATGCAACTCATATGATGCATATTCTAGGTATGAGTAATTAAAAATAATTTGAAGAGAGGAAACCAAAAAGTCATTTGGAAGGCGGTATCTGAATTTCAAAGAGAAAAATCACATTTCTAGAAAGTTCATTTTTTGCCCTTTCATATGACACCTCGATCAGAAACCATGAGCCAGGAATAACAAAGTTCTGTTTATTTAAAGTAATGCTTGCATTTCCATAAATGAATTCGTTTTCACTGGCTGCCTGCCATAGCAACAAACAGAGTTGACAAAAGATTTATTGGAAGGTGATGGGACAAACTATCACTTCCGAGGCAATCTGGATGTAGATCCGTAAACATTCAGATCGCCGAGGAAGTGATAGTTTGCCATCGTCTGAAACCAAAAGGTGATTATTTGCTTTATATTCCACATCTGAAACAATTTAACTGCAGAAAGAAAAGGATGTGTATTTATCTACATAAAAGACACCTAAGCCCAAATGCACTAAAAAAAAATTAAACCCAAACCCTTCTGGGTGCGGGGATGTGTTTTCTTTAATTGCGCACATTGGTAAAAATCGTAAAAAATGGTAAATGCACGCTTATTGACGCCTATTTTAGTGCGCTTTTATCCGAGATAGCACACAGTGCAACACATTTTCTTTTCGGACATACTCCAAATAGTGATCACGCGCGTCGTAACTTTATGGATCAAAGCTATTAATTTGAGAAATCAGCGAAACACAAAATACCGCAGGGTGATTGATGGGCAAAACTATCTTTCATCACATGATTTCAATTTGACCAATCGTAGTGCAAGATTCTTAGTATGTGGAATATAATACAAACTAGCACCATCTGAATGGAGGGGTTATCAAATATATCTACCTTCTTGGAGAGGGTGGTGTCCCCATCATCTTGGGGGAAGTGAATTCCATTAGACCTGCAAGAGGGAACAGTCATTTGTGAAACATGTATACATATACCGAAACGTAATGAAATAGGATGTCATATGTCGATGCCATAACACTATACTGAGATAAAAAATAAACATGAAGGATTATTTAAAGCCTTTCTGTACTAGTTTGGCCAGGAGGGATTAGACCACTCTGGAAGGTCACTGACAGTATATCTTATCTAATCAGCTCTCTATTAACATAAGAAAAAGGGGACCATGGGGGACCAATAGGCACTGATTAAGCACTGTTTGCTATATAGAGGGCAAAAGTAGCTATAAGTAGTACAGTGGGGCTTCAATGCAAAACTTGTGAGTTCATAAAATTATTCTTGTATATACGGTGCAGCTTCTATGCAAATATTCTCCATAGCACTTACACAAAATACTAATACCCCGACTTTAATAGTAAGATTAAACGAGAACTTACCGTTTGAAGTTTGATCTTTATTTTATGAATATTTAGGAGGAAGTTATTACATGAGATCCCGCCAAGCGCATGCGCAGTCAATATTCAAAGCTACAAATGTGGCTACTCTCAGTAGTAAGGAACAGGGAACTTACACTTAAGTTTGAAGTTTGGGTGGGTGAGGAGGGCATGTAATAACTTCCTCCTAAATATTCATAAAATAAAGATCAAACTTCAAACGGTAAGTTCTCGTTTAATCTTACTATTTTATTTCATATTTCGTCGTTCGAAATTACATGAGATTTTGAAGCATAGTAGCCACATTTGGAACAACCAACATGTATGGAAAGTGAACACTGATTATGCAGATTGAATTGGATGCTTCTAACCAATGACTCACCATATTTGACAGTTATTGTAGTCTGTTCATACATGTGGCAAAACATTTCACATACAAGACGTCCATATATAAGACGTCATAATGTTGCAAAAAACATTGTTCGTTTCTGTATCGAGCTTATTCTAGCCATCTGGTTTCTTAATCCCAGTTCTATTAATTAGACAGCTGGTCTCTTAATGCCAGTTCTATTGAAAAGCCTTCTGATGCAGTTCTTAAAGCAGTGTGCTATCTTGTAAGACTGCCTGGGTAAAGTTTCTCTTGTTTTCAAAAGGTTTCCTGTAGAACTTCCTGAACGTTTTCTCTGAAGACCATCCTGCTCGGGCTAGGATCTGGTCCATTGGAAGTGCTGCCTTGGCAGCTGCTGAAGTTGATGCTGCCCGCGTTGAATGAGCCTTATAAACGTTTGTATCCACACCTGCTCTTTGCAAGCAGGTCTTGATCCAGCGAGATAAGGTTTGAGTTGTTACTCTATTATGAGGTCTGGTGTAACTTACAAAGAACGAGTTCTCATTCCCACGAAGTGGTCCTGTGCGCTGGACATAATGTTTCACATATTTTACAATACACAATCTTCTATCAGGAGGATATGCTTCCAATTTAAACTTAAAATTGGTATTTCCTGGTTTGCTTTGCTTCAAGTGTTCATCCAAATGAAAAACCACAAAGCCCCCTTTTAGGGTCATCTTGTTAGTCTTCAATATATGCAAGGTTTGTACTCTCTGTGCCGATACAAGAGCCATTAGCATACATACTTTGAGTGTTAAATCTCTGAGGTTTAATGAGTTTACTGGAGACAATTTTCTTAGAAAATTGAGAACTGGACTAATATTCCATATTTCTGTATATCTAGGTAAGACAGGTCTGAGTTGAAAAACACCTCTCATCAGTCTGGTTATAAGTGGGTGAGTACTCATTGTCTGATTACTGTCAACGAGAATCAGAAAAGTGGATAAAGCGCTACGAGCTGTATTGATCGCACTGTAGCTAAGGTTCATGTCATGAAATAAACTACTAAGGAATTCTAGTACCGTTTCCACCTCGGCTTGGAGGTAACTCGTATTCCTGCTGTGGCAAAATCTTCGCCACTGTGTGATGTAAACTTGGTACTGCTTGCAGGTTGATGCTCTCCCCGATTCTCAAAGTGTTGCCGCATAACCTGCAACATAGGAGGTCAATATTAGCATTAAGAGGGTGGGTGGTGTTTAACACAGGAAGGAGTAGCAAATCTTCTTGCCTCTGGATAAACAATGGCTCTCCTTCCATCATGCTAACCAACTGAGGGAACCACGCCTGAGTGGGCCAATTAGGGACCAGAAGTAACCCTCTAGCTTTATCCTCTCTGATTTTTTGCAAGCATTTGGGGATCATACAGAACGGTGGGAATGCATAGAATGCAAAAGGTTTCCAATCTAGCGTAAATGCGTCAACTGCAAAAGCCCCAGGGTCTGGGTGCCAAGTGACATATTTCTCTACTTGAGCATTTAGTCTTGAGGCGAACAGGTCTATTTCTGGTACACCAAAGTGGGAAACTACTCTATCGAACACTTGTCTGTTTAGTTTCCATTCTGTTCGATCATTAAATTTCCTGGATCTTTCATCTGCTATAGTATTGAGCCGACCAGGTACATGGGCTGCAGAGACCCAAATATTTCGAGAAATGCACCACTGCCAAATATCTCTTGACATCTTGTCACACATTGTGGACTTGCAACCTCCCATGTGATTTAAATAAGCCACTGCAGTGGTATTATCTATTCTTACCATCACATGAACGTTACGCTTATTCATGCAAAAGGATTTTATCCCCAACCCAGCGGCTAGGGTTTCCAGGTAATTTATTTCATTGTTTCTTGCCCTTTCTGCCTCAAATTCATTCCATCGACCCCCTGTTTGCTTCTGGAGGTCAGTAGCTCCCCATCCAAGGCCACTGGCATCTGTGTGCAATTCTAAGTCAGGTTTTTTCCTAACAATTGGGGAGGAGGCCATAGAAACATTGTTTATCCACCACTTTAACTCCTCTTTTGCCTCAAGGGACAACTTCATCTTTCTGTCAAAATGACCCCTGTTTTGTCTGAGGGCTGCAATTTTGTCCCTTTCCATTGATCTATAGTATAAGGGGCCATACTCAACCGCAGGGAAAGTTGCTATGACCTTCCCAATCACTCGTGCTACCATTCGTATTGATGGGAGGTACGTGCCCATTAATTCACGGCATGAATCTTTCACTTCTTGTGCCTTTGTTTGATGAGGCAATTTAACAATCATACTCTCAGTGTTAAGAATGAAGCCAAGAAAGGTTAGTTCACGTGTTGGGATGAGCACTGATTTTTTAGTGTGAATGAGGAATCCCAATTCTGAGAGGATCTTGGTTGTTGCACTCACACTCTCTTTAAGCTTTTCTTTTGTCTCACCAATGATTATGGTGTCGTCCAAATATCCTATGACTGTATGACCTGCTTTTTGCAGTTCGGCAAAGACTGGCTTCAGCAATTTTGTGAACAGTCTGGGGGCTGTGCTGAGCCCATTAGGTAAGGCTGCAAATTGCCAGCGCTCACCCTGCCACATGAACCTCAAGTATTTTCTACTATTTGGGTCTACTGGAATGGAGTAATAAGCATCTTGGAGGTCGATTGATGCAAGATAACAGTGCGGAGAAATCAAGTGCTTGGCAGTGTGGATGTTATCCATCTTAAAGTGTTGTACGTTCAGACTTGCTCTGATAAGTCTAAAATCATACGAGTACCCCCATCTTTCTTGGGTCTCGTGAAGATGTTTGAGAGGAATTCTCCCTCTTCAAATGAGCAAGGTTCTATTACGTTTTTTGCTTGTAGAGCCAAGATTTCTTTAGTAATCTGATTTATTTCTAAAGGGCTCTTTTTGTAACCATAGAGGGGCTTATTTCTTGAGGGAACCCCTTTCGAATAATCAAATTCGATCTCATAGCCTCGCACTGCTGATAGCAGAAATAGATCTGACGTTAATTCACGCCATCTACAATAGAAATATATCAATCGACCTCCAACAGGCACATTTGAGATGCATTCTTGTTGTAATGTACATGAAGTAGAAGGAGCATTAATCTTAACATTCTCAAAATATTCGTATGTGCTACTTACCTCTTTGGGTAATGGTGTAGCTATTTCCTTGGAAGGATTGGGTCTGTTTCCCCATGCTCATTGTCTGGGTGTGAGGCGGAGCTCTGTATGGTCTGCCTCGTTGGGTTCGCTGGCCTAAAAAAGGCCTGTTAGTGTTGTAGTTCCCACTTGCGGGCCTGCTACTTGGAAAAGTTTGTGATGTGCCGGTGGCACGGTTCCATCCTTGTCTGCGGTATTGAAAAGTGCTGGACGCTTGCGTCCTGTACGGATGGTACTGGGGGCGGGGTGTACGTTGTCCACGCACCACGCCAGATGCAGCTTTTTGTTGTTCTGTAAGATCTTTGACTCTCTTTGTTAAGTCATCGCCAAATAAGTACTGACTCACTGGTGTGGCAGGTTTGCATAGATGTGAGTACTTGGCATTTAAGTCTGGCTTAATCTGATCTTTGCGTAAGCAGTTGATTTCAAAGTTTGTGTTACACAGCAATGCCAATGCATCCTGTTGTGCCTCTGATAGGCTATCGGGGGACAGAGTTTGAATAAAAGCTGTGAGTCCCCTTGTCAAGGGCTTTTGGATTCTTTGCAGTTTCAAATCACGGCTTCGTGTTTGCGAGGATAGGTTTTCCCATATTGCTGCATTCACTTTGGGGCAACACAGTGGAGTACAATTGCTTGGAGGAGGGTATTTCCCTCCAGCTTCCTCCAACACATTTTCCTCTAGCTGGTTGGACATGAGGTACATGGCAGACTTTGCTAAATCATTGTGGATCGCGCCACCTACCCCAGAGGGGATAGCAAATTTCTGAGCCAGGGCAGGAACTTTGTCCTCATTCTCCTGGTCTAAACCTGGTGCAACAGTTTCGTTGATATCACCCTCATCCATGCTGCCAATGTCATATGACGTAGGGCATTGGCCCATGTTTCCAGTGTCAATATGCTCAAACTCATCATCATCATGTTCAACTTCAAGAAATCTCACGTTCGCCGCAGCAGTAAATGCTGTCGGTGGTGTATCCCCGGTGGGGCGAGTTGCAGATTGACAAGGCAAAAAATCCACCATTCTCTCCATTAAGGATTCCAATTTGTCAAGTCTTCCTCGTAATCCCGTGAAGTCCTCCTTTTCTTCAGGCTTTTTGCCCTTCTTTTTAGGCCCAGAGTTCTTAGACTCATTCGGGGCAGGCTTTGCCAAGACACTTTTGCGTTTCGTATCGGAGGATTTCACTGCCGCTGAGCGCTTTGGCTCAGGCTTCGTAGAGGTGCCCGCGGCGATTTCGCCCAGGGAAGTTCCGGCTTTAGCCGTGCTCAGCGTTCCGCTGGTTTTCTGCTTGGTGCTGCCGTTGCTGCTTGACGGAGACGCCATCGTGTCCGTGAAAATCGTAGAAAACTTCGATTTAAGATATAAAAACAGCACAGATTCTCAAAAGTCTTCCAAAAACATGAAAAAGGAGAGTTTCTCTCCCTATTGTTGTATTTTTTCCGAAACCGCTGGTCCGAAAAAACGCCGAAAATTAGGTATTATGACTGCTGAGGGAAAGTTACTTTCCCGGTAAAATCAATTGCGCGGCGAATTGACTGCGCATGCGCTTGGCGGGATCTCATGTAATTTCGAACGACGAAATATGAAATAAAATAAGCCAGGCAATCATCAAGCATTCGGTGCTACGTACGACGGGATTTAAAACAGATACCATGAGATCCCCATTATACCGACTTATACACAAGACCATAACACCCCTATAAGGTGCCTGTACTTTAAAAATTACAATTAGATTTCATTAATATTGTATTTGACACAATACATATTGCCGAACATCCAATGTCTTTATGGACATCTACAAACAATATATATGGACACTATTGTGGAACAGTATGACACATATATCTTATATTTCATTGTTTATTAAAGCTACTCACATAGATCCAATACATGAAGATCATTGTAGGGAACAGGAGCATCCCAACCTCCAAAGATAACCACTTGATCCCCAAGGAGAGTAGCAGAATGGCTGAAAATAAAATCATAGACAAACATAGCTATATTATTACCATATTACTTGGCTTCACCTTAAACTATTTTCCAGGTCAACTGGTTAGATCAAAAAAATAGAGGCATTTTTCTACAGCAAAAGCAACATAAAAATGTAATTTTAAATTGATGTCATATGTAGCAAAGGAGCAAGGAGGTGAATCTCCTTTATTTCCGTTTGTTTTTAGTAGATTCTGTTTCTGTTTCTAATGGATCCATTTTTGCTGAATTGCCCATATGATATGCATGAAGACGTTTCACAAAATTAAAGAACATGGTTAAATTTGATCACTTAAAATGGACCTTCTGCCCAAGTGGGCGAAAAAGCTAGAAGAAAATAATCTGAAATTATACAGTAGGCTTGCGGGTGCACCACATGGTACATCCCCATGCAAGCCGATACTTACAAGCAGCATCTAATCCGAAATTGTTGCAGTATAAGAATGATAAGTGTGGTTCGTATAAGAATGATGAGTGTGGTTCATATATGATTTTGTATGGAATGCCAATTGTGCTAGACTTACCCTGATCTTGGTATTGGTTTGGTCCCCATGGTCACCGGCTTATACCAACTCTCAGATTCTAGGGAAAAAAAAGAGTACCATACAATTTGGTTGAAATACATCTAACATCCACTCCGCTAGACAAAATTACTAAGGGATTAAACATTCATAGCACTCACACAGTTGAACTTGTTTATATTCTTTAACAATTTTCTTTAAAATTTCAATCAATCAGGTCAGATGCAAAAAAATAAGTCTCTAATATTCTCACGAACAGCAAGAAGGGATGCTGCATCTTGCAGGCAGGCAAAGATGCCTGTTAAGACGGCTCTATCGTCCTGATTAAAGAAAAGTGTCTGACATCAAACATGTATCTGTAGAATATAAAATTAACAATCCCTTATATAATATATTCCTAGAATATGGTATGATGTATTATATATTTTACTTTCCAAATCCTAGGTTGTTGTAATTTTAATCGTACAAGCCCTGCAGTGACATTCTTCTGTCGACAGATGACCTGACAATGATGGTCAAAATGTTTGCAGTTTTACTGGAAGGCATTGCTGAATTACCTGGATTGAAGATGACAACATCGTTACTGCAGCCATCAGGCTGGGGGTCGGGGTTAGGGTACACACCACCAAATACATAGAGTTCTTTGCGGAAGAAGGTTGCAGAGTGATACGCTCTGGTAGGGGCTACGCCAGCAGCCTGGGTAAGGCAAGGAGGTAGAAAAAAGGGTATGCAAATAAACAGTTATTTTAGAAAAGCCTGTTGTAAACAAAATATTAGAAATACATGAAGCAGAGAATATTATATTGTTCCAAGCCATGTCTTTAAAAAGTACTTTTTGACAATCAGCTAAAACAGATTCACTTTACCTGGCAAAGAATTTTGGATGGTCATTTCAGGATTTGCATGGAAAGAAGAATCGATTGTACTTTTTCTCTATGACAAAAAAATTATGTTGAGCTTTCTGAAGTTAACAAGAATGAGTAATCAAAAGTAAATGTGATATCAATCATGCTTTGATTCTTACCTCAACAAGTGACCATTTCATTGTTCCGAGATCTAATATGTGCATGTCATTGAACCAACGTAGGTTCTTGGATCCTCCAAAGACAAACACGCTGTTGAGCTCAGGGTTAAAGGTCGCAGTGTGACCCATGCGGGAGGGAAACTTGTCCGAAGAGGTCTCGATTGCTGGCACGCTCCAGTCACCAGTTTCTGAGAGGAAGCATTTAAAAAAATAAAGAATTCAGATGGAACTAGATGGAACTTAGACTGCGCGCAGTCGAAAATGATGCCTCCGTCAAAGAGCAATATTACAAACCAAAACAGAAGAAATTTTTCAAATTCAAGTTCAATTGTAATCCATTAACAGGTTCTCAGAATATCGTGATTACAAGCAATTTCTCATATACATAAATGACCCTTTGATCTTTGACCTCATGACCCTAAAATCTACTCAGTTCATTGGCTCTGCAAGATGTCCTGAGTTAAATAGTAATCCATCTGTCAGTTCTAATGAGAATGCGTTCACAAGCTATTTTTGCATACATAATGAGCCCATGACCTTTGACCTTTGACCTCATGACCCAAGAATCTACTCAGTTCATTGGCTCTGCACGATACGTGGTCTAAGTTTGGCAGGAATTAATCCATCAATCGGTTCTTCAGATAACGCGATCACAAGCTGTTTTTGCATACATAATGAGCCCTGTGACCTTTGACCTTTGACCTCGTGACCCCAAAATCTAATCAGTTCATTGGCTCTGCAAGATACATACATGACCAAAGTTTGGAAGGAATCCATCAACTGGTTCTTCAGATAACGCGATCACGAGAACGGGACGTACGGACGTACGGACGGACGGACAACCCGAAAACATAATGCCTCCGGATACTTCGTAACGGAGGCATAAAAAAAAAAAACCCGTAATTTTTAGACAACATTCCGTACTGCCGTAATGGTCGTTAATTTCCGTACCAATTACGGGAAATCCGTACTAGTCGGCATCTCTGTAGATGTAGTTCTTCATCTTACTCAGTAATCACTTGTTCAAATTGTCTGGTGATATCGTGAAAAGCACTAAAAAAATACCTTCATGACCCATTGGACACCAGCCTCAGAAATCTTGGGCTAAGAATCTAATGGCTTAATCTTGAAACGTACAGCTTAAACTTGAAATATGATTTTGCTGTAAAATCTGTGAGCACGACCAATGATCAGAGCATACATTTTGTTTAAAGAATAGTGTATTACCTGTATTGAGCATCCAGATGGCATCCTTGCTGATGGTCTGTCTGTGCCCTTGTCCACCAATCAACAAGCAATTTCGGTTGCCTACATCACACAGAGTATGGCCCCATCTGGAGCTAGGCTCTGGAAAAAAAGAAGAGAGTAACATGTTATCAATTTACTTCTCAATGGAACTCTCTTGACAGTACAGCTGACTATGATGGTCATCCAGACTACACGTTATCAAATACTGTTCATGAATGTGTGCTAAGAAAAATTGCAGGAGGCATCTATGGTAGGTATATACAATCTTGTGATAGATGATGCCATTGCCTGGCTCTCCAAACTTGATCTGTCCCTATGAGTGCCAAAACCTCAAACAGAGGAAGCAAAGATGATTAATGTACTATATCATTTTATAATTGAGACTACTCTTATTGATTCATCTTTTTGAATTGTTAATATTGCTCATATAAAATGTTGAAATACATATAATGGATGCTACTGCTTCTTTCTGTGAATATTGGTAATTTCTGTGCATAACGTTTAAAAAGTGGTGTAATAAATAAAGCATATACACATCTTCCATATGTTTTCTGATTCAAGATATATACCTGAAGTGTTCCTTAAATGAAAGATTTGAACTACAGCTTTCTATACCTGCATCATTTTCTTTCTTCCTTCCTGGGGTCTGGGGGCGTTTTGAATTTTGCTTGTCCGAGGTGACCACCTTCGATGACAGCGGTGATGACATTAAGGTCGGTGATGGCCTCTGTCTCGACGACTGCCTCTTCCTGGAGCTTGGTGGAGTACCCTCGTTGTTATTCTCTCCATGTTTCATCTTTCTCTTCTTGCTAGCCGAGTGGGAGAGGTGAGGTGGTCGCTGTGGTGTTCCTTGGACTTGAATCTGTAGGGTTTGGTGTTAGGAAGAATTCCTTTAGAAATGCCAGTCCATTTCAGAAAAACTAAATAATTTGGATGATCCCCCCTCCCCCTCCTTTTTTTGCATTTATAAGAATTTGTAACTATTTAATGTTTAATATGGATTCAGCATGCATTGGCACATGAACATCTTCTTTAAAGTTAAAACCAATAAATTTAAATAGCAATGTCAGGGCAGCATCTGTCATATCATGTTCATAAGAAAACAAACAGTGAAGTTACCCAAGGTGATGTTTGACAACAAGTGGATAATCTAGTCTTGATGCCCACACCATCTTTCAACTTAATAGACGGTAGCTTCGAAAGATTGATTTCCCTACATATATATATATATAAAATAAGGGTTATAACTGAAGATTTTCTGAAATTTAATACCTGAGGTGTCTCCTCATTTTGTTTTGCCTCTTTCGTTGATCTGTCAATGAATGGACTTGAAAGTGTTGTCATAGAACACAATCTTTCTTCTTCAAGTTGTGAGTCTGTGTCTTCTGCTTCTGGTTGTGAGTCTGTGACTTCTGCTTCTGGTTGTGAGTCTGTGACTTTTCCTTCTGGTTGTGAGTCTGTGACTTCTGCTTCTGGTTGTGAGTCTGTGACTTCTCCTTTTGGTTGTGAGTCTGTGACTTCTTGGGGTACTGTGACATCCTGAGATTCTGTCTGTGAAGATTCCATCATGACTTCCTCCTGTTCAACTTTCTGGTCGGCTTCCTGTTTGGCAGTATCGATGTGGAGATGGTAGCTGTGCTCTTTCAATGGAATGGTGAAGTCTTTGCTTAGGTGTGGCTGCCAGCAGAATGCTCTGAATTGGATGAAGAAGATTAGAGAAAATGAGAAATCACAATTCTTTTTCTCCTTAATTGTATATCCTTAAAGGAACAATATCCCTCTCAAGTCTACGATAGATATTGTGTTCCATGGGATCCTACAAAAGTAAGACTAGAATCATAACAGAGAATTTGAAGATTTCTCAGTCATTTTGCATATAACACAAACAGAGAGTAGTAAAATGAATGCAATTAATATTATTTGTACTGTATGCATTTTTTCAGACTTTTGCATATAAATCAATTTCTCTAGATTTGTTTTCCTGTCTTCACCTGGACCAACATATCAGCAAAGTTGGGCTTCACTTTAGCGACAGAAATACAGAATACATATCCTTTATAATATTAAAAAAATTGCAGTCCCTGGACTCCCTGATTACTTTGCTTATTTTACCTGCTATCTTGTGTGATTGATCCAACATCCAAACACTCTTCCTTGTTTTCATGATTCACAAGGGTTGCCTTCAGGGAAATATCCTTGTGTGTTGATTCTGAAGAAACGGCAAACACTGCTACCATTTCAGGAAACGGACAGGGCAGTAGATGTGTTGATCTGTGTTTTTTTTTAAAGGGGTGGATAGTTTAAGTTCATATTAATTAAAGTTTATGTTCATTAACGATAGCTTAAATATAAAATATCAATTAAAGTCCAAAGGCAAATGACATTCTACGTTGGCGATAGTAAAAATTGACTGATTGCAACAAAAACAAAAAGATAAAATATACAGTACTAGTCTAGTCCTTTCATTGTCATGAAACTAGATAATATACATTTTTGTTCTCTTAATGTCCGACTGATAAATGTTAATGTTGCAGATCTGATATCTATAAGAAGATAATAGACACCATGAAACAAACCAAACACTAACATTTATAACAAGTAACAGAAGTGAGAAGTGTTTACAATTTACATACATTAAGACACTATACATGTAAAGAGCAAGATCAAGTAGACTGCATGCGTTCATCATAGATTTACATGTACTTCTAGAACTTCTACTTCTAGACCACTTGGAAAAAGAAAATTATCTTGCAAAATCCTCCCATGAAAATATTAATGACAATTTCAAAGTGCCCTCTTAGTCTTAGTCTTACTAATACTAGAGTCTATATGATAAGTCACTCTTACTCTTAGTCTTACTTAGACTAGACTAGTTATAATTAGATCTATATTATATAGACCTAAGTAATGTCACTTAGTTAAACTGCAACACTAACAGTGCAAGTAGGTCTAGTGCAAAGTTAGCAGTGTTTGAACCTTGAGTGGCCGAGAACGGAGATGAGATGCCGAGATGGTACATAGACCCCTACCTTAGATTCACAGTAACTGGCATGCTTGAATGTGAATACACTGCGAAACACTCAATACCAGTGCTGGTTGTTTTACTTTCAGTTTTAGGCTCCATCATGTCACTTGTTTCTGTTCAAAAGACAGATTTGTCAGCAGCTCAACTTGTTCTCACGTTCAGTCTCAAAGGTAAAACTCAGGTCAGGATTCAGGCAGGCATCCAGGACGGCGCGGTTGGACCAGGCTCACTGGCCTAGATCTAGATTCTAGGTGACTACTATAGACGATGTTGTAGAGTCTATTGACTGTCTGCGATTTGTGCACTTGTCATCGCAGTCAATCATTCATTCACTGATTCAGTTCAGTCACACATCCACTTTACTTGCTGGGCGCGGGCCATTTGTTTAGTTTACTTAGCCTGCAAAGTGCAATATGTAAACAATGATGATAGATAATTTCACGATGTAACCTCAGAGTCAACTATTCCAACATGCAGTGTGTATAATAATGTTATAAATCCATCAAAGCGAGCACTTTCTAGCCAATTGTAGGTCTATCTTCTCTCAGACTCAGGCGCAGCGTCTACTCTTGGATCACCATTGCATTGTACATACACCATTCTAGAGCTAGAGTCGAGTTAAACGTTAATTTGTATAGCGCGCGCTTCGTAAAAATTAAATTTTTTCCCTCAGTGAATTCATAGATTTTTAAAATTCATCGTTAAAAACTTCCCTATGCAATAAAATTATGAAACATATTTGTATATTATTTTCATAAGTTAAAAAATACAACAAAGTTCTAAAATTAGTTTATTATTGTTTATGTACGTCTGCGCACAAAACTGGCAACAGAGGATAAAACAGTCCCATACCTTATATTTCACGTAGGTACAACGCTAAATTGGTCTGCTCCTTCGTGCGCGTAGTTTAGGCATACGGACGCTGAACGGCAGCACGGCCGAAACTCTGGGGATGCAATTGCGCAATTGGGTTCAAACTGATCCTGTGTGCGTATTACATTGCATTGCATAATACTGAATCACACCAATAACAGTACCGGTACATTCACGAAGTGAGTGAGAATTTGTTTGCAGGGTCTACACGAAAGCTCACTTAGTCTTTAGGCTAGAGACTGTCTAGTAAACCTCATTATTGTATCATCTTGGACTTGGATGAAAGATCTTATTATTGACACTGTCACGTCAGGTTTGTAATCAAATGAATAATTTTAACATGATTATTAGGTCTAGTTAGATCTAGATCTATTTGGAGTCAGGCCATGGATGATGATGGAAATTAGGATAAGAATTAGAAATTATATTGATAAGATTAAGGATTTAGATAATTCAAACTCTATCAAAGGAAAAGGACAATTCCTAAAAGATTGCTCTATTCCATGACCACGTGCTTCGTTTCTGTGTCTTTATATGGACTAACAAGTCTGTCGACATGTACAGAAGAAGAAGAAGAAGAAGACTGACCGAGTAGATCTAGAGTAAAGTTAGGTAATACTAGATCTACTACTAATAATAGAGGAAAAATCTAAAGCATAGACCCTATATCAATTTTCATGTTAAATGTTAATCTAACAACATTGTTTTTCCATCTTTTCCAATATCTTTCATAATCATGACTAGCTAGACTAGATCTATGTCTTTGATGTGGAGCATGGTTGTTAATTGTTATGTTATTGTTAAAGTTTTTATTATACTTGTATTTCAATTTTAACCAATAATAAAGGGGATATCACTGTAACTGTGTTTGATATGTAGTAGTGACCGATCATCAAACAACATCATAATATGTGCCTTTGATTTTTGTTTTTGTTGTAATAAACTTCTCCCTATGTTCCCGTAGGATAAGTATAATTAAGACGACAATGCATCCTGAACTGTCTGCTGTGCTGTAAGAACATCGGGGTAACATCATGAGCCAGCCATCAGGAGGAGCTAGGAGGGGTGGTAAACCCAACAGAGGAGGAGGCCGGGGAAATCGGGGAGGAGGAGGAGGAAGAGGAGGAGGAAGAGGGGGAGGGGGAAGAGGAGGAAGAGGGAGAGGTGGTGGTGGTGGAAGAGGAGGAGGAAGAGGGGGTGGAGGCCAGCAGCAGGGGGCCAATGCGAGGCTCCAAGGACCCGCGGCAGACACAGGAGCAAGGAAGGGCAAGAGTTCATCTATGATGTACGACTACGATGATGATGACTTTGTACTCATGCCTAAACAGGACAAGCCAAAGACATCAAGGTATAATTATTGGCAATCCTGTTCCAACAATTTTTTCTGTCTCTTTGATGAAAGTTCTGTGTCAAACAATTACACGCATGTCAGTAGTATCAGAAAAGTAGATTAAGGAGAGGAAGAATACTCGCTAGTTTCATCACTTCACTCACGCCAATAAGCTTCTTTTGATCATGACTTTTGTTTGGTAATTTATCAAATTTCTATTCACTAATGCTGGCGGTAATAAAAGTACAGCGATTAGAAACATTGTTATTTAGCACTTTCTAATTGTTACTATTTTTAATTCTCTTTTAGGCGAATGATATTCCTAAAATACTGAGACATTCTGAGTTAGCACAAGGGTACACACTTTGAAGGAATACACACATAACATTTGACTGTCTTTGTTGATTTGTCCTCCTTTATTTAGACCACTAATTAAGCTGTATATATTTATAAAATCTGATATTGAATTTTATGAGATTATTTTTCTTGATTTGTGCTTGTATTTTGTTTTTAGTCTTAGTTTGTTTTTAAAACTGGATAGGTCTTTTCATGAATGCAAGCCACTAGCAACATTTCATTGCGACAAGTTGACACTCTAAATGCCTATTTGATAATGACCATTTGCTCATTGCCTCTATAAATGTGTTTCTATTGCAGCTACCAGGCTCCTAAATCATACCAACCCAAGGCCCCTCCATCCTACCCACCGAAAGCCCCACAATCCTCACAGTCCTACCAGCCCAAGGCTCCTCCTGGACCTGGTCGCGGCCGCAAGACCAACTACCCATCCGCCAAGGTCAAGATGCAGTCCCTTCACATGAGTGATGAGAACCAGGAACTGGTCAAGGATGTTCTGAGGGAACTCAATGGAGTAGACCTGGACATGGACATGGGGTAAGATTACTGGCATAGCATGGATCCAGTCATTGAGGGGGGGGGGGGGGTGGAAGCACTAGTCTCACTTGGCGAATGAAATGTGAATTGACTAGGGTGGGGGAGGGTGTCATCATCTTATTCTTATGTTCCTTTTCCCCCTCATTCTTTTTCCACATGCTTTTCTCATTCTCTCTCTTTTTTTTTGCCATCGGGGGGGGGGGGGGGGGGGGGGGGCGGCACAAACCCCTTAAATATCCCTGTTGTGACACCACTGGGTGTGATAGATTGAATTTTATTTTTCAATTATCACCAACCATTATCGCAAAACCTCTAATACAATACATTGACGAATGTCAACACTTTTTGGTAAAACAAACTATGAAAATAAACCTTTAGAAATATTGCTGGAAGAAAATCAAGGAATGCAGTTTCCCTAATTTGTTTAAGTCCACCCTTTCGCACTTTTTCATTAGATCTTCTTGAGGAAAACATTGGAGCCTTTCTTCATCTTGTTCTGTTCTTTCAGATTGGAAGACTATGAAGAGCTTGATTACGACACTTCTCGTCACTTCTGGACGGACGACAACTCATTGAAGGTAGAGGCTGCTGGTTCAAGCTTTGCCCCTATGGGTGTCTGGCGTGAGGAAGGAGGGGACGATAAAGAAGACAAAGAGGACAAACAGAAGATCAGTAAATATGCTGTTGAGAAACTTATCAGGTTAGTGTCAGTCAGAAAATTGTGATGACCATATATACTCCGGTGACAATAGGCCATTTTCGTAAAATAATCAAATTCAATGTAAAAATCTTTTTTAAGTGCCTCATTACAAGTTTGTTTATTCATCCGTTACAAAGAATTGTATTTCAATAGTCAGAATGCCAATTGCATACCTTAATTATTGCTAGGTAGAACAAATATTATGGCTTGTCCTACCTAACAACACGTAATGTATGTAATTTGCAATCTTACTATTGAAATACAATACAAAGATACAAAGATTTGTGCAATAAATTTGATTACACTACAAAAATTGCCTATTCCTCCGTAGTTAATCTCCTACCCGATTCAAATTCCTATTGCCTGAAGCACAAACTACACCTGACCCTAATTTTAATCCTAAACCTAACCTAGAAGCCCTGACCCAAAATCGTTGAAAAAATTAAGCATGGAGTAAATGTCAAGTCAAAACCACTAATGAGTTCCCAGAATATTTTTTTTAGTGTGTGTATTTTCTGAAACCCAGTGGTAGAAATTTTCTAACTACCGTATTTGCCGGCGATAAGGCCGCACCGCCGCATAGGCCGCACCCCCAACTTTGACATTTCGTAGAGAAAAAAAAAAAAAAAAAAAAGGACCAAAGAAAATAATTGTAATTTTCCCGTAGAACTCTATTTTTCCTACAAACTAATACCAAAATTATCAATCATTTTATAAATTTACAGGAAGTTTACCTAAAAAATGATTGTAATTTAGCAAATCTTCATCGATTTTTAGGCAGATTAGCACATTCATGGGACACTAGAGGGCGCTTCGCATGCATACAGAAACCTGAATGGCCAACCTATCGCAGGGTGGAAGCATGGTGGAAGGATGTATCTTTTTTATAATGTTATCTGGTCTTACCCCTATCGTACCGTCAAATGGAGAAAATAAACAATCTTTTGTATTGTTATTAGAGACCTACCGAGGTTAGTTTGTCGCTTTAATTAATTAGATAGTCTCAATTATAATTCAGAATTATCTTACTGAAAAGTTAAGAACACCGATGATTGCGCGCTGTGAATCTCCGAAGGTGCGTTGGATTTGTTAGCAACTCCCAGCCCCGTAGCTCCCCACCACAGAGTGTGTGAGTAAGGTATGATTTTGGTTAGTACGTAACCAAAATCATACCTTACTCTCACACTCTGTGGTGGGGAGCTACGGGGCTGGGAGTTGCTACCAAATCCAACGCACCCTCGGAGATTCACAGCGCGCAATCATCGGTGTTCTTAAGGACATTTTTACAACTTTACAAGTTTCTGGTCAGTTTTCTTCTTATTTCTTTGGTTGCACAACGATTAAAAAGATAACTTCTTCAAATTTGCTGCTGACGTGGTTTAGACTAGATCTTGTCCGATGTGTTTTCAAGTCAATTTTGTTGATATATTTTGTTGCATGAAGTTGCCTACAAATAATGGACGTGCTGTTGTGACTTGCGATTTTTACTCTTTCGGGGTATAGGCCGCACCCCGACTTTTTGATATTTTCTCTTCCAAAAATACTGCGGCCTTTACGCCGGCAAATACGGTAGTTTTAATTCCATGTTAAAAATATGATTTGTTTTCTTCTGTAGATGTGGATACCCAAAGAAAGAGAGTCTCCAAGCACTTGAGGATAATGATGGAGATGCAGGACTAGCACTTGAACAACTCTACAAGGATTTGTGTAACAATTATGCAATATCTACTGACCAAGGTGAGTTGGGGGACAAACTATTCTTTGGAGCTATGGTTTTCTTATAATTTATCCCACAGACAGTTGTTTAGTTTTATCGTGCAAATTTTGTTACCCAGACTTTACACAAACTTTCATGAAACTTATGAACATTTAAAAGTGCCAACTCATAAAAACAAATCTTGATGACATTATTTTGATATTTAAGGTACTTGTAACATCAGGGCTAAAACCTAGTTACTCATTCTGTGTGATGCTATGTGTTAGTGCCACATTTGATCTTCAGATTTCATGGTGAGATACCTTGTGAATATCCTCTTTTTTTGTATTTAACCAAATGAGCTTTGTCCCTGATTCTAGTCAGAAGGATTCATATTTTGGTTGTATTTTCATATTTTATTATTTGTGTTTCTCTGCGTTCTATCCAAATTATAAAAATCAGTTGAGTATCAGATGATGTACATAGTTAACAGAATTTCTTTTCATGTCTTTATCATTGTCTTGCTTGCTGATTGCCTTCACCTAATCAGTTTGATAACCTTCACATTTGTATTGTAGAAGCTGTTGATGACAGTATCACCAGCGAGTCTCTCGTGGAGCAGAGGCAAGAAGAAGCTTTCGCTCTGAGCTCAATTTACGAATCAGATTTTTCTGAACGGATACCTAACCAAGTCTGGACGTTGAGACTAAAGCTCTCTCACATCAACAAATCCCTCAAGGAAGCCCAAAAGAATGAGAAGAAGAAGTCGGCTCAGAGAGCCCAAGACACTCGCCGGCAAAAACAGAACGTCTGCCACTTCTACAAAGAGGGCAGCTGCAGGTTTGGAGCGAAATGCAAGTTCTTTCACGAGGCTACATGGGATAACGAGGGGGACAACGAGTTTGAAGATATGATGGACGATGACAACACCAAGTGGTATCAGTTGGAGGTGCGGTTCCCAAGCAAAAACATGTATCCATGGCAACCACCTGTGATTGCCTTTTCATCCACCCATCCCGACTTTCAGGCGGCGAAGTGCCTGAACGTGACGAAGCGGCTGGCGGAGGAGTCGACGGAGCACTCGCCAAGCGGGAGCCCGTCTGTGTTTAGCTTCGTCAGTATCCTGGAGGAGGAGGAGGAGATGATGACTTTGCTTGATGGCAAGCCTCTGTCGTTTCAGACCAGGAGATTGCCAGCAAGGACTAAAGTTCTTGATGAGCTGTCTGATGAAGAAGGAATTCCTGATGAACAGTCTGACTCTGCTGCAGGAGCTACAGCAGAGGAAGTGAAAGCGGCAGAGGTGCCGGCGGGAAGGGAAGGAGCAAAAAACCTTGGCAAGACTTTGTACGTCCCACAAAAGAGAACCAAGCGAGATGAAGAAAGGGATAATAGGAGGCTGAAGGAGCAATTCAAGAAGGCTCAGGTACATGTACAAAAAAAAATATTCAATCATAGATTTGTTTTTGTAGGGACATATAGGTATATCCTGTAGGATATATAATTAGGGGAGATCTCTATATTGGACATTCATATATGACCGAGTAGTAAGGCTGTGCACAACCGTGTAATGAGGTACCCGAGTACACTCCCAGGCTTACAAGCGAATACTCAGACGCAATGTATTTTTATTTTTTTTTTTTTTTTTATATTAATATTTTTAATATTATTATTATTTTTTTTTATTTTTTTTTGCCACCACCATACACCACGGGAGCAGCATCCCAGGTCCGTCTCCGAAAACTCACGTAATTTTACTTCGAGTTGCAGTTGAAGGCGCCGATTTAATAATAATAATAACAGTAAACAATGCTGTTTTAAAAACCAAAGATGGCAGAATAATCAATTTTTCTCAGAGTCTAAACAGAAATCAGGACATTTGGTCCCAGTTTCTGAGTGGTGAGTTTGACAGTGATTGAGTTGGGAAACATTTTTACCGCCCCATTAACATCCATTAAACCGCTGGTCAGTTTTCCCTCTTCAAGATAAAAGGTCAACTTTGTTGTGCCTTATAGTTTTACCAATTCACCATCCCTGAATATAGTTGCCAACAAAGTTTCTTTCACTGAAACATGAGATCCCAACATGGATATTTTGAAGGCTATTAAAAAGTCTGAGTGGGTTTTTACAGACAGTAGTAGGAGGGCTAAAATGCCCCTTTGTGGCTCTTTATTTTGAGCATTGCCCTTCAACTATCATCTCTTTATATCTACAGATGAGCCATTCTTACAAGTCTATGCTGGAAAGGAGAGAGGCTCTACCCGCATGGAAAGAACAGGACAATATTCTGGACACCCTGAGCAAGAACCAGGTCCTCGTTGTGAGTGGGTCTACCGGGTAAGATTAGCTAAATAGCCAAACTTATACATTTTGAAAGAAAACTGCTTTGGAAATTCGGTCGTTGAATACAGATGGTTCCTTTTAATGAGGACCATTTACCAAATTTTCTTGCTAGGTATGTCTTTGGGTTCCATACCATTAGGCTCTTATGCCATAATATTGGTTTTAATTATTCCCTCTCTACAGAGGTATATCAAGGTTAAAGACAAAGAAAGATTCTGTAAGTAATCTTCGCGCTCGTATCAGCATGGAAGTTCATTTCTGTTTGCAGTTTTAATCATTTTTCATGTCCATGTTATAAACTGGATATAGTGACAATCTTTGATTGCATTTTGAAACTACCCAGACTATTGCACACCAAAAAAGTTTTAGCTCTTTAGCACCCAGAGTATACCTTTTCTTTTCTGTTGCATATTGATTACCTCTTCACCCCTTGTATCATTGTTTGTACATTTTTACACTTCAGATGTGGTAAGACGACTCAAGTGCCGCAGTTTATCCTTGATGAATCCATGTATGGTAAAGGTCTGAATGTAAGTAACATCATCTGTACCCAACCGAGGAGGATCTCAGCCACTGCGGTAGCCGACAGGGTGGCTAAGGAGAGAACTACCAGAGTAGGAGATATCGTGGGTTACCAGATTAGGCTAGAAAATAAACAGGTATGTCTGCAGTGATTTATCTTGATTCTGACCTTCAAGATATGTCTGCAGTGGCACATTGGTCTCTAGCTTGGAATTGTCTTGGTGTAAAATTGGTTTTCAAACAGAAAATGTCTCCAGGGACATATACAATAATCCCATTCAGTGCTTTAGAAAACAAACTCAAGGGCCGCCAACAAGCACATCTCCAGTTCAAATTCCCTGACAGAATATGTAAGAGGACAGCAATCCAAGATCCATATTAACTTTCAAATGGAGGGGGTTTATAATCAATAGAGAAGTTCTAGTAAATAGGAACAGGACACCCTGTTTTCCATCCCAGGCTAGTGTGCTAGTGCTTTCGAGCAAGGCATTTTAATAGTCTTCCTTCACTTAGTCCCTTGGATATAACTTAAAACTCCAGGTCCCCTTGAGATCTCTCGAGATATATTTGCTCTCAAAGCCATCATATTAATAAACGTGTCCAGTTTTAATTTTGATATGATAGCTTATAAATACTGGTACTTTGTTCTGTTTGCAGTCCGCCTCGACTCGACTGATGTTCTGTACGACAGGGATCTTACTCAGGAGACTGGAGAGTGATCCTGTCTTGAGCGGAGTCTCTCATATCATAGTGGATGAAGTCCATGAGAGAAGCGAGGAGAGGTGAGAGATAATGTCAAGATGGAGAATGATTGTGAACGAGCAAGGAAAGATGAGAGTTGAGGAGGAGAAGGAGTAGGGGGATAGAAGGGGGAGAGGGGAATCTTACTCAGGAGACTGGAGAGTGATCCTGTCTTGAGCGGAGTCTCTCACATCATAGTAGATGAAGTCCATGAGAGAAGCGAAGAGAGGTGAGAGATGATGTCAAGATGGAGAATGATTGTGAATGAGTGAGGAAAGATGAGATGATTGGGAGTTGAGGGAGAAGGGGATAGAAGGGGAGAGGGGAATCTTACTCAGGAGACTGGAGAGTGATCCTGTCTTGAGCGGAGTCTCTCATATCATTGTGGATGAAGTCCATGAGAGAAGCGAAGAGAGATGTGGTCAAGATGGAGAATGATTGGGAATGAGTGAGGAAAGATAGGAATTGAGGAGGAGAAGGGAGCAGAGCATAGGGGAGGAGCGGGGGGGGGGGGGGAAACAATTAATCAATCATTGTGAATGAAGTTTATGAGAGTGTGGTGAGAGGGAAGATGATATGTGAAGTTTAAAAGGAGAAGGAGAAGAAAGATGAGCAAGCAAGTGCATTGTTCTGTCATTTAGATAGATATTATTGATAGAAACGTTGAATATTAAAAATCTACTTTTTTCAGACAGATCAATAGCATAGTCCTTTTTAAAGCCATGATGATACTATGATATTATAGTGAAAAGAAATCCTAGGTGGATATAGAATAAAGATATCAATAAGGGAAATTTTAATGATGTAGATTAATGCTTGATAAATAAAATCATTAACACTCTAAATCTTGTCTTTGTGAAATCCAGTGATTTCTTGATGATGGTTCTGCGAGACATGTTGCCACAGCGACCTGACCTACGGGTCATTCTCATGAGTGCTACCCTGAATGCTGATCTCTTCTCCAGCTATTTCTTCAATTGTCCAGTCATCAACATCCCTGGTAAGTCAACAGGCATCATTTTGATGTCATCTAGGTATGCATTATCCATGCATTTTCGTATGATTTCAAAGTTAAAGGGTACCAATCGCCTACAGATACTCTGCGTACAGCTGGAATGTATACAATCAATCTCAAAAAAATTCCTGGCATTCTGTGGGTAAACAGGAGTATGAAGGAAATGAACAAGAACATTACACCTGTGCACAGAACCCAAGGTAGAACACATTGGAACCTTTCATCTTTTTATATTGGTCCAATCCACACCTAGATTATTTACATCATTACATTATCTGTCTATTACTGTAAACAAATACATTTTTTGATGTCGTCCAGTGAGGACAAAAGCTTTAATCAGAGATATACTGCATCATCTTTTGCTTGCATCTCACTTTTGCACTACATTATTTACATTTATATGTATTTTGCTAATCACATTCCCTGCTTAAAAATTGTTTTTACATGAGAGAGGTTGCTCCGGTTATGTATTTTCTCTTATCTTCTTGTTCCTGTATCTAGGTAAAACCTTTCCTGTTCATCAGTACTTTTTGGAAGATGCGATAGAATACACTGGGTAAGGAGGAGTTTTGAATCTGTACAGTTGCGAATATGCTTCATATTTGCAACTTAACTGTCTAGAATCATTTGTCAGGTACAGTCAAACCTGCTTTAGCGACCACCTGTCTACAAGGACCCCATTTGTTGTTTCCCTTGAAAATGGTTTCTCATTGAAACCTGTACCAAAGGAACCTGTGTACAAAGACCACTACAAAGACCACTTTTTGTGCTTCCCTTGGGTGGTCGCTATAGGCAGGTTTGACTGTATTTGATATCAATAGTAAATTGTAACTCCCATTTGTTGTGAAGCTTGTCTCTTTTAAATGATGAAATAAATGAGGTGGAAACGATTCTTAAGACTCTATCAACTAATGTTTTATACTTGGTATCAAATGTTTACAAGGATGATTTCATTTGCTACCCTTGCCAACTTTCCGGAAACCATTTCATGCACAAGGGAAGGTCAAAGAACTAAGAGAATTTTTTTTATTTCATGATTTCAACTTCTACATTTTCTATCTTCCATAAATTCACCAAATAAAGACATTTTATTTCAAATAGTGTACTGCAGTTTTTTGATAAAGCACATTTTCCTTATTTGGAATAACCTTTAATGTGCAAACCACCTGACTACAGTGATATATAATGCCTGAAGTATGAGTTTGGCAGTAATTCTACACCTGACTGCTCTCTTTCTCTCTAGATACATCCTAGACGAGAACTCGCCCCTAGCCCGGCCCGTCAAGCGAAGCAACGCCAAGCCTTCTGAAGCATCTGCCAGGGCCATGGGCAAGGTCAGATATGATAACCTTGACGAGGAAATCTCTGAAGCCTTTGCTTTAACGACCTTTAACCCCGCCAAAGATAATGTGAGAGATGCCAATTTGACGCTGCCGCAAATGGCCCTCAGATATCAAGGTATGGAATGCAGTGTTTCTAGATTCACAAGGAGAGCTCTGAAATATGAAGATTTACTGTATCTGATCCTGCAATAGACCATTTTCGCAATATAATCAAATTTAATGCACAAGTCTTTGTTGGTGCCTCATTATCAATTCTTTCATTCACCTGTTGCTAGGTAGGACAAGCATTTTATGGCTACCTAACAACACTATTGAAATAAAATTATTTGTAACAGGTGAATGAAGTAAATTGTAACAAGGTACTTAACAAAGCACTGTTTTCATTATTATTATTATTATTATTAAAGACTTGTGCATTAAATTTGATTACATTATGAAAGTGGCATGTTGAGGAGTATATTCAAAGCTTTTGCACTTGGGGGGGGGGGGGGGTGTTTACTTATGTTATGGTCAAAACAAACTGAAAGTTGCAGAAATAGGTTTATGCTTTATTTTCCTTAGTATGTGTTTCAGTAATGCATTGCAGTTGAAGCTAAATATGTTTGTTTTTTCAAATTGTGACCAAGATATGTAATATACATAATAAATAATAATAAAAATGGTGCTTATAAAGCGCTTACCACCGAAGTAAACCAACACACATAATTAAATCAGAAGGAACTATACAATTTGATATATTTCATTTAAAAAGGAAAGAATCTCTTGTCACTTTCTAAAGAGCAATAACCACTTTGGGAAGAATTATTGTTTGAATGTTACAACAGTGAAATAGATTTTAGTGAAATAAAAAATCTCTATAGAAAGTATACACCTTATAAAGAGTTGATATTAATCGCAGGTATCAATCACAACTTTGTACATAAGAGATAGGGGACTGCAAACTTGCGATTGATTTGGATCAATAAAATTTATTTATGAGATGGGACCTAGGCTAGCCTTCTGTTGCCTTATTGACTTTGAGTTTGTTGGTTGTTGTGATTTTCTTTAGATTATGAGATGACTACCATCAAGACACTAGCTACTATGGACCCTGAGAAGATCAACAATGACCTGATAGAAGATCTCGTCCAGTGGATGGTGGAAGGTGATCATCAGGTCAGTTCAGTTCTAACCAATCAGCCAAGATGTATTTCTTTAAACATATATGTACATTGTTTGGGTCAAAGGGGTTTATGGACGAAGAACCTCAAAATCTTATCGATTTTTTTTTCTTTAGATAAATAATGATGTACAGATGCAATGCGATATCATGTTTATTATGGATTTTTATGAACTGCTGAATAAAATGACCTGCCTTTTATTTAGTAAGGTAGAAAAAATCAATTAATCGAAGTAAAGGTTTTCTTTTTAAAGAAGACATTTGCAATTGCATAGTTTGAAGAGATACAGTGGGCTCAACCAAAAAGTAAGCCTTGCCCTGATGCTTTCTGCTATAAGTAGAAAAGTGTTTGATAAAATTTGTTCATTCAAAAAGCAAAATATGCAAAAATTTCATACCCACATTTTGAGTAGTTAAACAAGTGATTATGTTTATGTAATGATATTATGGTTTTTAGTACTGTTCGTACAAGAAATATAAAAGATAGTATAATAATAATATTCCGCTTTTATATAGCGCTTAATACATCTATGATGTCTCTATAAAGGGCTTTACAGATATACTATTACCCCCGGTCATTGGATTCAATACCTGTCCGCGCACACTGTGTGCACAATCTCCACTCCCTGGGGAGCATTCCAGCCAGGCGTTACTTGATGCTCAAAAACTGTTTGACCAACAATGCTGGGCTTACATGTTTATACTCTCTTTTCAATTGTAACCTTTTTGATTTCTTGCAGTACCCCAAGGATGGTGCCATCTTGATCTTTCTACCTGGACTTGGTGAGATTACCGACCTCTACGAGCAGCTACAAAGCTCACTCTGTGGACCAAGAAAACCTAAGAAGTAAGCTCCATTTTATGATGATCGACTCATCTGGGCCCTGTATCATAAAGAGTGGTACAATCAGTTCTATCTCTTCATAATTGATGTGTATTTTCTTCAATCAATGATATCTCCGTGAAGCAGTCGTATCTTTGCAATCATCTTATTTTCCAGAAAGATACAAGCAGTTTTTGGAAGAATGGAAATACATTTGATTTTTACATAATTTGATTATAAGTTAATGTTTATGTTACAGAGTTTTGATGGTAGTTTTCTTGCACAAAAATTTAATAAAACACATGCATTTGATGTTCACATTCATATCTCCAAAAGATGGACTGAGAATTAGCTGGTATACGTTTTGGCCTCTGTACAAACAAATATGTTATACTTTGAATTCTTTTCTTTTTTCTGTGTCATTTCATGTTTTTCTTCCTTCCTCACTTCCTCAAATAAAAACAATATTGCTATCCCTGTTCTGTAATTTCTTTGCTAAATTCTAATCACTTTTATGATGTATTTTGTTACTTCCAAATGTAAATTATAAATTGGAATTTGAAATTAAATCATTATATTGACTCCCCTCCTCCCCCACTTTATCAGGTACAAGTTGATGCCTCTCCACTCGTCCCTGTCAAGTGAAGATCAGAATGCTGTCTTTGATAAACCTCAGGAAGGCATCACTAAGATCGTCATAGCAACCAACATAGCAGAGACGTCCATCACCATCGATGACATTGTGTTTGTTATTGATGCTGGCAAGATGAAAGAAAAGAGGTGAGTATTAAAATAAGCTTGTAGGAAATTAAGACATTACATTTTCTGAAATTATTCTGGGGTTAAGTCGCAAGATGAATGACGAACAAGAGTAACGTGATCAGCTCACATAGAAAGTAATTCTAATCACAAATATAGTTGTGATTGCTCAGGTACATGGCTAGAGACTTACTGAGTAAAAAATGTCCAATATCATCAATAGAAGAATAGAAATCTTCTTGAGTGACCATCTGTCCACTTCTTGAGTGACCACAAAATCTAAAATGAGACTTGTCTAATCAGACATAATATGTTCTTCTTTTATTCTTAAAAAAAAAAAAAATCAGATATGACTCTGGTAAGAGGATGGAGTCTTTAGAAACAGTCTGGGTGTCCAGGGCCAACGCCATGCAGCGTAGGGGTCGAGCAGGTCGTGTGACGGCTGGAGTCTGCTTCCATCTCTTCACCAACCACACCTTTGAGTTTGCTCTACGGGATCAACAGTTACCAGGTATGAATGAAAAGTTTGGGAAAGCATCGCCGTGATTGCCATAGCAACCAACTTGTCTAAGGAATTCTGTAATCACTTTAATATATAACTCATCTGCTTAGAGCTGGAAGGGCATTAACGCATTATTACTCATCTTTCTGATAGGCTGCAAAGCCCCTCGCATATTTTTGCCCTATTTATTTTAGAAATTTGTTGTCTTGTAAATGAAAGATCTTTTTTGGATGCATCCCAAAGTTATAGAACACTCTACAGACAGTTAACAACTGACTTGTTAATATCCATTGTAAATTTGATGTTTTTGTGTTTTTTAATAACTCAAGAATGAAAGGTGGACTGGTTGAATTAGGGCCTTTGTTGAATACTTTTAGATGTAAGCTTTGATATGTCACATTCTCAAGAAAAATAAATCGGGATAAGTCAATTTTCACATACCGGTACTTAAAAAAGGATATTAAGGGTATTAATAATTCAGTTATGAACTTTATACAACTGAAATGATGTTCTTACCTACTTATCTGTCATTATGACTACCGGTAGATTATTTCATCCAACATACTTCATCTCTGCCAATTTTTGACAAAAAGTAGTATATAATAGGACGTTAGGAATAAAGAGAAATATTTCATCCTTTATATGATTCTCTTGCAACTTTTGATCTCTGTCAGTATACAGCAATTATAAGAGTATATAATAATAATAATAATAATAATCTATTAAAGTCCACTCCAAATTTTATTAAGTTAAACCGAAAATGGAAATTCTTTTTGCCCAATTGATCGTGAGCCCGGCAGCCACTGAGCAGCGCCAGATTGACGTTGCTCTATCCCTTATTGTTGTACGCCAAACAAGGTAGCAGCAACTCCCGTCTTTTAACGTCTTTTGGTATGACGCTGCCGGGGTTCGAACCAACGACCTCCTGGTTGTGAAGCGGACGCTCGACTGACTGAGCAAACACACCGGTATAATTGGTACACTGAATTGTAATATCCTCAGTAAATATGTTTCTTTTTTATATCGTGTGTAGAGATTCAACGTATACCCCTGGAGCAGCTATTACTGAGAATCAAAATCCTGGACGTCTTCCAGGGATACCATGTCAAGGTATTGTCACTCTGAGATTTACTGGTTTTCCAGCTATCCTAGAATTTAAGGATACTTTTTTATTTCCACTTAGGAAAAGTCAGTGAAATTGACAAAAATCACTTTATTCAAGAAAAAAAATATCAGGAAAATCAGGGAATTTCAATGGCCAACCAGATAAAGTAGTAAGTCCGTTACCTTTTGTGTTGTGTCCAAACTGCATATCTAGTGATGGTTTTCTATCAAGACATTTCATACAGGAATAAATTAATGATCCTGTAATTTTTATAATTCCATCAGGGGGAAAAAATCAGGGGATTTTGTTAACATAAAATGCTGCGAACCCTTATTTAGATGTAACAATAGACAAGATACAGTGGACTGATAGATTAGGCTCCACCCCATGTATTCATAGGGATATCAGTCAACGTCCATCATTTATAGAGCACTGGTGGAGCGATCTGGTACCTTGATAGATAAGTCCAAAACATATTGGAAACATACATGTACACGTAATTAAATAATTTATTTTTATTTTTCAGGAAGTCTTAAACAAGTTGCTGGAGCCTCCCAAGAATGAGAACATTGATGATGCTATTCAGAGACTACAAGACTTAGGAGCTGTCACTTTAGATCAGGTTTGTTAATTAATTCTTGGATTATTTTGAGGGACCTCCTCTTGGAAACATCACATTTTTCACCATAGTTGGAAAATCTTATATTGGTTGTCAGGCAAAATGTGGAAGAGCAGTCTGTCACGACCATTGATTCTACATCAGCATAATAATCAGATCATTTGAAGTGTATGTTCCCTTTCTGATATCAAGATTAGGGTGTGCACATCAACATTATTTCAGATCATAACATACTCTCAAGATCATCTGATCTGTTGGCAGTCATGTTAACAGCACCTCCCTTTCCCAGCAGTCCACCCAGTAATAATGATAATAATATTCCGCTTTTATATAGCGCTTGATACAAATGTTTCTAAGCGCTTTGCAGATATACTATTACCCCGTTCATTGGATTCAATACTTTCCCACACACACTGTGTGCACAATCTCCACTCCCTGGGGAGCATTCCAGCCAGGCATTACTTGACGCTCAAAAACTGTTTGACCAACAATGATGGTCGCATCCAGTACACCACAGTAGTGAGAAATGGTCTATGAAAAATGTTGTTGTTGCTAATGTTGTCTGTCTTTGGGTTTGTAGGATCTAACACCTCTTGGCTACCATCTTGCCTCTCTCCCTGTGGATGTGAGGATTGGTAAGCTGATGCTCTTTGGAGCCATCTTCCAGTGCCTGGATCCAGTCCTAACCATCGCAGCCAGTCTCAGCTTCAGATCGCCGTTCGTAAGTCAAGTGCATTTTATTAATCCAAAGTTATGGTTGATCAGATACTAAAACTCAATGAAGTAAGGTGAATGGAAAGCATACTTTTAAAAAATGTATTTTAAGATGTGTACATATGTAGTGCTTTATTCTGCTAAAATCTTTAAAATGACCCTGCGCCTAAAGACATGTTTTAAAGCCTGTCTGCACTAGTTTGGCCTAGAGATTAGACCACACAGCAAGGTCACTGACAGGTGGTTATCTCATCAACTCAGCTCTCAATTAACATAAGAAAAAGAGGATCATGGGGGACCAACAGGCACCGCTTAGGCATTGTTTTCTATAAAGAGGGAGCAAGTAGCTACAAGTATGGTAGTGCAGTGGGGCTTTCAGTCATGTTTAAAAAAAGGCATTTTTAACAAAGCCAAAGTCATTCTTTTCTTTTTGTTAGACATGACTTTAGATCAAGCGTTGGGTTTAACAGAATTCATAGAACACTGACCACAGTGTGTGATAACTGTTCTTGTACTAGCTCTTCACATTGTATTCGTTTCTTCACCTTGAATGTCTCCATGTGTAGATGGCGCCCTTTGACAAGCGAGACCAGGCCGATAAAAAGCGACAGGAGTTTGCTGTTGGTAACAGTGATCACCTAACCCTATTGAGGGCATACACGGTAAGTAATAATATATTTGTAAAGCGCTTAGAGACATTTGTATTAAGCGCTATATAAAAATTAAATATTATTATTATTATTAAGTAGGAACAGACCCTCTGAATTTCCATCACATAGCTTGGCAATTGGAAGCTAATTTTAACCTCGGGAATAGCTCTTTTGTTTGTATTCCTCCCTGTAATAAAGTTGTTTACGATAAGCAGCATGAATTTGAAACTGTCCATCATTTATTGTAGAATCGCATACCTAAGCAAAATTTCACAAACCTGCTTCTGAAACATGAATGAAAGATTATGTTATCTTCATCGATCATGTTGACTGCGATTGGAGCTGAAAATGATTTCATTTTATAATTGGCTTGTTCTTTTTGAATTTTCTCTTTTTTGCAGGGTTGGACCACAGCTATTGAACGAAGCAACTACTTCAGCTACAGATTCTGTCATGAGAACTTTCTTTCAGTCAAAACACTCCAGGTATGTAAGGAGGCGATTTGTGTGTTGCCCCTCCTCTGTTTCATAGACGCAGGCTATGTTACAGTGGAAAACCCTCCGTCCGTCAGATAGGACATTAAATGAAAGTCTCATGTAGGAGGGTCACTATCTTTGCACATTACTAACCCACTGCAATATTTGTGTAAGAGAAGGGGGAAACCCCAGTTAAGAGGTCCACCTACCTGCACAGCCCCAATCAGTTATACCGGGAGAAGAGATCCAAGTGTTACAGTGATTCATTTGGCTTTATGCCTCTGAGGCATAGGTGATGCCAAATACATAATAATAATAATAATGATAGTAATACCGGTACACAGCAATTATATCCTTTTAAGGTTCTTCAAGTTTTAGTATGACTGCCTCCCTCAGTCCTGAAGATTCTTGTAGTGTTGGTCCAGGGTTGAAGTAAGAATTCTGTTGGGATACAAATTACAGACATCAGTGAGGGCATGAATAAGAATTGTCCACGCTACCCGGTTGGAACAGTGTGACACTGTAGGCAATATCCGAGGATGGTTGGACTATTTCAAAGGTACTGATCATGGATAGCTATACTAATGTTGCCGGAGCATGTGTGGTAGAATCAACGAAACACCTAAACTTTTTAGAAGACAACCCTGTATTCAAACAAAGCATCAAGCTTCAGAAAGATAAAGAGGAATGCTTGTTCTGAAATGTCTTCTTCTGCTCCTCTTTTTTTGTGTGTGCAGATGATTGCTAGTATGAAGCATCAGTTTGCAGAGCTACTCAGCAGCATCGGCTTCGTCAGCCTGAACCTGACCGGTCGTCAGATGGACAGGAGGTCCAACGGTTACGGAGACATGATCATCAAATCCTGTGACCATCAGGTGAGACAGGAAAACAGCGATAGAGGAGAAGTGGGAAGAGCAAACATGGCTTGTCCTACCTATCAACATCTAATGTATGCAATTCGTATTCTGACTATTGAAATACAATAATTATTTATAACAGTTGACAGAAATATTATTGCAACATGGCACTTATCAAAGATTTTTGCATTAAATTTGATTAAATTAAAAAAATGGTCTATTCATTATCCTCTGTCGTCTAGTCCCCTTTTTACTGAGGGACATGCTGTTGCTTTTCTCAGGCACATATCGATAGAATAAATCTTACTGATAGATGTGAAAAAGGTGTTGAACTTTATATTAGTATCCTACATGTAGGTTGACCATAAGGTCTGCAGATGACTTTCTTTTGGGGTTAACTCAAGACATAAAAGAACCCCCTGATAGAGAAAGCTGAATGTGATATATCATAGGATTCCTTACTTTAGACATAGGAGTTAATGGAAATACAATGGACCTACTTTTCATTCTCTAAAAAGATTATTCAAGTATTCTGGAAGAGTGCAAATAGCAGTGTAGTTATTGACAATTTGTTGACAATTACTTTGTATACTTAATATGTGCGATGAATCATACTACACTTCATAGTCATGTCTAAACTACAGATTACATTTGGATGAATTACTTTGAAATATAGTATAATCTTAAAGAGGGACTGCACTACAGGTAGCTACTTGCTCCCTCTATATAGCAAACAATGCCTAAGCGGTACCCGTTGGTCCCCCATGATCCCCTTTTCCTTATGTTAATTGAGAGCTGATTTGATGAGAAAAGCACCTGTCAGTGACCACGCAAGGAGGTCTAATCCCTCCTAGCCAAACTAGTAATATAGGCTTTAAGCAATAGCTGTCATTTTCAGCCCCTTTTATTCCATATTCATACATGTTTCAATCTCTCTCTTCCAACAGATCAATGTTAATGCCAGCAACGACAAACTGGTTGTAGCGGTGCTCTGCGCTGCCCTCTATCCTAACGTGGTCCAGGTATTGACCCCCGAGGCCAAGTACACCCAGTCCAGTGCAGGAGCTGTCCCCATGAACCCAAAGGCTCAGGAAATCAAATTCAAAACCAAAGATGATGGATATGTAAGATATGACAATAGTCAGTTTGCAATTCCTCCCGAGACATAGCTTCCTTGCCCCCATGATTATCACTATGTTTATAATCGTACTAGGCCCTTAATTCATCATTTTCACCCAATTTCAGACAGATTTGTATTCTAACCATCAAGTGGTGTGCCTGAAAAATCCTATAGTATTGGAAAATTCAATATTTTCTTAAGAATCACACTCTTTAGTACAACATCAGTAAAATAATAGAGCAGTGAATATAGTGTTATTTATGGATTAATATACTGGAGTTGCTTGTATATATCTTAGATATTCATAGGTAAATTAGCTATGACACAAAACAGTTTTTTTTAAATTTCATGAATAAATGTTTATCAGGGTGATATTTTATTTGGCTATATTCTACCCATGTAGGAGTGTCCAGAAACATGTGTTACAATAAAAAAAACAGTTATCATTTCACCCTTGCTTCTGGTGGAAACATGGTATTGGTAACTATGAAAATAGAACAGTTTTGTTTGATAATTGTCTCTTTTACAGGTGAGTGTTCATCCAAAGTCAGTCAACTTTGGAGTGAGGCACTTTGAGAGCCCATACCTTGTCTTCTTGGAGAAAGTCAAAACATCAAAGGTATGAAATTTTAAAGTAATTTGAAACAAGGCACTTAACAAAGACTTATGCATTAAATTTGGTTACATTATGAAAATGGTCTTTTGGTTGAGTATAAAGTGGATTAGTAAAGAGCTATCGCTGTGCTTTGTAAATAATTCTCTTATTATTTGGTCATTGCGATAGAAATTTGTTTTCCTTGATTGTTGGGAGTCCCCCGTTCAATGTAGATTAACAAGATCTATTTTTCCAAGAGTAAACTTCTGTACCCATATGTTTCGGACTATTAGCCAAAAGTATAGACCTTAATTTTTGTTGTCTCAAGACACATCTTTTCTTAAAGGTACTATGTCCCTTTTGCAGCCAACCTCAAATGCTGTAGAACTTTGCTGGAATTATGAATATGTCATGTATGTCCTATCTGTGAAATTTAAACGTTAGCAGTGTCCTCATATTCAAATTATGCAAGGAAACCCGTTTACTTGCTAGACTTCACTGTCAGACACTATTGAGTGACTGACTGGCTTTTTTTCTTCTTTGGTAATAACATACATGAAAAGAGTTGTAAAGGGTACATGAGCATTTGTCTACATCAATAACCCACTTCTTGTGATGGCCAAGATTAAACTGATTGAATCTCTGCGCAGCATAAAACGTATGACCATTCAGTAAAATTGTCTGAAAATCAAGACTATTACTTTTGGGCTCTATAGCCCTAAAGTCGATTTGACAACTAATAGTCGTTATTTTCCCACTTGAAGACATTTTCAAGCCCCACCTTTTTTAGGGAAGTTCTAAATTAGTATTATCTTTCAAATACATTTGGAATTTAACCTTTTCATTTTTTTGGCCTGCAAACTAACTTTATTTTCATTATTGCAAAGTTGAAACTTTCATTCGACAAGGTTATCAAAATTCAATGCTTGGAAACATTCGAAGTAATGATTATTATAAATTACAAAACGCTTAAATACAACCCCGGCATAGCACCTAAAGAGCTCTCCGAACGCTGCTGGGATGTGTGAGATCACAGTATGGACATGACTTGCACAAGCAGACGATGTCCCATGACATCTCACACATTTTCAGTGCCTGCGTTTTCATCTTCGCTTGAGTTCTTTCTCTTACTTCACTACCGCCAGGCTAAATTTATAATCTATTGCCTCACTCTAAACCCTGCACATGGTTTTATTTTGATGAAAAATGCAGCAATACAAAAATAAAGGAATCTGTCGCTTGTAAACAAAATAAGACGCCATTGTATATTCAGCTGCACACACCGGGTTATGTTTGGCGTTTCAAGAGGGAACAAATGTCGTCCTTAATATCATTCTGGGGGTTTTTCAATTTGAAAGTCTGTTTTCTTTGACTGTCAATTAACCCCTATCCTGTGTATTTACGAGCAAACGTTTTTAGTTTTCAGAATCAGGTCATATCCCCTTTTGAATGGTTTGAAATGCCATTACATTTATATACACTAAACTTGTTATAATTTGAGAAATAATAGCTTTGCAATTAGGTTTATTCTCTATGGGATGTCGTCTGCTTGGGCAGTGGTGGTCCATATAGTGACGTCATTAAAACATCGTTATTTTTCCGGCGAATCTCTCGTGTATCCAAGCTGCTATGGAGGTGGTTGTATTTGTATTTTTTATAAATCACCCGATATGAAGTTGACCTAAAACTTGTCCGATGGCCATCTGTTAGCTTACCAGTTTCTAGTGATACATTAGTTGACGTATTTGTGATTTTCTTTGAATTTCACCTTTAAGGCTTCTAGATCTATTTACGTGCATTTGTACTAAGCTTTCCATGTTTGAGCTAATGATTGTTATGTCTTTAATACAATCTCACACGATTTTATGTGTGATGTAAACTGTAGCGTTTTATCTACAATAATTGTTGAATTGAATTGGATGTTTTTCAATGAGAATATCTCTTAAATTTCTCCTTTTTTCCCTCCTCTTCACCAGGTGTACATCCGTGATTGTAGCATGGTGTCCGTCTACCCTTTGCTTCTGTTTGGAGGATGTGAACTCAAGATTGACCTCAAGGCTGGAGAGTTCATCATCTCCCTTGACAACGGATGGATTCAGTTCCGGGTCAAGTCTATTGAGGTAGATATTGCTCTACTTCAATCATTTAGTATTATACATTACCATGAAAGTCCTGTTAACAAGACAGAAATATTTTGTTGCTATTAAAGTACTTTAAAAAATCTTTCCTGGACAAAGTTGATACATTTTAGTTAAGGAACCTCTTTGTCTAGAAGCCAAGTTCAGTTGCAGATGTCAGAGAAATTTACAAGCAAAGAGAAAAAGTGTAGGTCTTTTATCACATTTTGGGGTACCTTTGGAGGTCTTAAATTACTTCTGGGAGAGGGGGGGGGTTCACAGTTAGGGGGAACTGCCACTGCTGGTTAGTGTGTATCCCGTTTTGATCTTCTTCTTTTTTTTGTGGTCCATAATAGGTTGGTGAGCTGATGAGGACGCTGAGAAAAGAGCTGGATCAACTCCTGGCTGATAAGATCAAGCAACCTGACATGGATCTAGGGACTTGCCCTAGAGGGAGCCGCATCATAGCGGCCATCGTACAGCTCATCAGTACGCAGTGAGGGTATGTGGCTACTCTGTGGACACAGACTCGTATAGGAGGGAACCCTATTATACCAGCTATCATACAACTCATCAGTACACAGTGATTGGGTTGGGATGTTAGGATGATAGCCTGCAATCACAAACTATAGTCATATCGTAGGAGCCATGGTACAGCTCAATAATACCCAGTAAAGGGTATGGTGGCCATTGTGTGCAGATACTGTCTCTAATTTTAGGGAGCCGTATCACAGCAGCCATCGTACAGCTCATCAGTACACAGTAAGGCTTTACAGTAATACCTTGGTCCCACTACACTGACAGCAGACAGACAACAGACCAAACTTTTACAAATATTAACATTGCTACTAATGGCCGAGAATCCGCCAGTATGGAGTCAGTTTGGTCGTGTGACTAAGGTATCAGCCTAAACTATCTCATAAGGGAAATGTTTGCAATTTTTGCAAGTGGTTCATATTTGTAAAAGTTTCTTGTCGTATTGACACTAAACTTTCTCAATTTGCGAAAGTTTGTCCTCATAGAATGGCCGTCCTTAACAACGCGTGAAAGTTTCTGGTTTTACAATAGTGGATAGTCTACAAACACTGACTATAATTACCAGTTACAAACAATACCTTGAAATTTGAATTAAACCTTAACCAGCCTCATAACGGGTGTCAACTCAAAAGCTATAGCCTATAATATGACTGATCATGTATTATAACTAGAAGAATGATCATCATCTGGTTTTATATTACAGCATTTATCACATGCACCTTGTTTCTACTACCATGAATACTTCGCAGATCTGACTTAGTATTCTGATCATAAGACTTAGAGTTAAGTCCTGCCTAAAGTCCTGCGTAAGGCCCAAAGTCCTATGTTACTGTAAATGGCTAAGTCATGCGAAGATTCGAGGTCATACTTATATTCTGTTTCACAAACGTTTAGGTCATACGTAACTGCACTAAGTCATGCTTAAAATTATGCAGGGTCCAGACCCTGCATAATTCTGCTTAAACCATGCTTAAATCTACATGGAAAATGGCTGCCAAGGTGGAGGAACCTGTCGGTAGAGGTCTCCGGCGAGAGAGAGTTTTCAGGATAGGGCCAATCCCTTAGTTGCTTACTGCGACACTGAGCTTCGAAAGAGGGATCGGTTCTCTCGTCAGGGATATATCTACCTTATACATCTCCTTCGTGTTGACCTAGAGCACCCAACAGGAAGATCGAGGGCTGGCATTCTTTGCATAGTAGGCCCTCTTAACTACTACAGTGCGTCCCAAAAAAAACTATACACTTTTGAAATGGCTGCCGAATAAAAAAATATATGGTTCTGGGGGTAAAGTTTTATATGTATGGAAAGCTCATAAACTCAATTTTCATATGACACCAGAAAATCCGAAAATAACTCATGCTTGGGTGAGCACTGCTCACTTTTGTAAAGGGTATGAAAATTAGGTTGCGCAGGAATTAGCCTTCCAGTTTGTGAGAGGTAAATCCTTTGGAGCTTACAAAATTGAGGGTGATATGATACATTCATGATTTGCTGAGTGAATTTCATGGTTTATTAAACCAAACTTGTATGCATGAGTGAACAGGAAATGCATTTTTATTGTAGCATTGTAACTTTCCCTTGTAGACTCAGTTGTGTGAATGGGAGTCAGGATGGGGTGATGGTACATGTTGTAATTTCCATGTTACAAACTGCTATTTTTTACATCTGTGACTTTGAATAAAAACCTTCACCCACATTTCAGTTATTGTAAGATTAGTTTGAACATCTCATTGATTTACTTTATAACCAGATAGGGATTATGTAAATTGATTATTCAAATACGATTTGTTGAAAAAAAGAATGTCACAGATGTTGGCTACTTATTCTTCAGGTTACCCATTTACCTAAAAAATAAGTAGCCGACATCTTGGACCATCACCCCGTTATGACACCCATGAACACACCACTGAGTCTACCATGGAAAGTTATATTACTGTTCATTCATGCATCAAATGTTAATCCCATAAACCACAAATTTCACTCAGCAAACCCAAACTCATCACAATTGATCATAAATTGGTCATATCATCTTCAATTCCGTAAGCTCCAAAGAATTTACCTCTCACAAACTGGAAGGCCAATTCCTGCGCAACCTAATTTTCATACCCTTTACAAAAGTGAGCAGTGCTCACCGAAGCATAAATTATTTTCGGACCTTTTGGTGTCAAATGAAAGTTGAGTTTATGAGCTTTCCAAACATATCAAACTTTTCCCCCAGAATTATATATTCCTTTATTCGGCAGCCATTTCAAAAGTGTATAGTTTTTTTTGGGACGCACTGTATAGGGACGATGCACGGGGTCAGCATTGCCTCCACGTCAAGGGCCATGCGTCGTGTAACCAAGGCCCTATTCCGTAGAAGAAATCACGTGAGCAAAAGAGACACGCTGATGCTTTTCATCTTGCACTAATCGGGGTATATGGGAAGAATGAACAAAAAGTAAGAATTGGACAATATAAGTGGAAGCTAAAGGAACAGAGCATGCAAAATTAATGGGCTGAAATCCGTCTGTATTTGCTGCTATTCTTTAATTTTGAGTACCAATCATCTCTTTAGATATTCTTGTATTGCATAAGTGATTACAAACCTAGTTATGCTGTGCTAATGCCTAGTAGTATGCTCAGGAAACTTATGCCAAAGGGTTTATGTGCCCCTTAAGAAATGTTGTACTTAAACACCCTTTTCTGTGAATGTTAGTTTGGTCATAAGGTCAGTGTAAAAAGCCCTATATGATATATTTGTATTGACCAGCATTGCACAAACCCAGTAGCTCAAATATTATCTATTTAAAGCAAAATATTTATTGAGTGACAGATTTTATGCAAAGGCAACGTAAAATACATGGTCTGATAAGATTTCTGGATTCGAAGTACAGACTAGTACCCCTGTTAGTCAGCGCTTACAGTATTTATTGGGGCAGAGATTTCTGTATTAAATGTGTTGGGGTAGCCTGATATTCTGATGTATGGACTGATATAAGTGTCATGCTAATTCTGGAAATCATCTAATTCATCTTTGTACAACTTATCAGCTAGTTGTTGTTTCATCATGCCTTTTGCAGTAAACATCAATAAACCTGCTAAAACCTAAACCTGCTAAAAACTGACATCAAGGGGAAAATAATGTTGTCTAATAGAAACTATATGAAGGTGATTAGACCAGTCAAAATAGCAATTGACACATCATCTATGATTTGATGAGCTATACATATTATTATTATGTGCTCATGAATAAGTACTGTAACTTGAAAATGAACTTCAACAACATGTTTGTTACATGTGTGGTGGTTACATCTCCCTTAAACAATGGTATTAATATTAATAATAATGATATTAATTTTGAATTTGTACAGCACATAATAATGACAATTTAATTCTCTCTGTGCTTTACATTATAAACTAATAGAACACATAAACATGATACAAAGAAATATAACACAACTGTAAGAATTGATAGCTGAGGAGAAATACTTTCACAAAAATGTTAGTGTTGTTTGCTTTATCTCATGTTATATCATTTTCACAGATGCTGCTTGTTAATAATTTAATTTGGCTTTTCCCCCTTATGCATGTGTCGTCAATCGTGCACAATGACTTGCTTGTTTTAAAGGAACTTTTGGTTTAAAAAACATAGCAAATTCTTTAAACTTCATGGTAAATGAACTTAAGGTAAAATATGGCATACTAATTGTTCTTATTTTGTTTTGCTAGAGTACCAATTGCAAAAATATGGGACACAATTTGACATGAGCAACATAAAAGTACATGAATACTGGTAATGTCATATGTTTCTATATAAACCTTTTTTTTGTTACTGCTGAATTTCAATACATGTGTATGCTTTAAGGTAGTCATGCCCAATATCTGTGTAAGTGCAATATTCAATATTTGTACCTGCCAAATTTGTAGTAAAATGTCAGATCTCATGTTGAGTATCCACTCAGAATCCATGTATTTAATCCTACATTCAAAATGAAAACCTGGCATTAGTTTTACTGGGAAGTATTTGGGGCATTGAATAACAATAGGAATGATAAGTGTAAAGAGAATTTGATTGTTTGTGCACAAAGTTGTCATTTTGACAAGGAGTTTGCTATGTGGACATACACAATTCAAGGTGTTATTATTTCATGTTTGTGGCAAGAATTTGTTTAATAAATAGCTCATTGACCGGGGAGGGGGGAACTGGGATTTGGATTGAATAGGGACGTGCGGCTTAAGCCTCCAAACCATTCCCATTTTTAAGTGTAATTTTGCCAGAAAGGGGGACTTTGGATGCAAAAGCAAAATGACTTTAATTTTATTTCATTTTGCATCTGGGATTTCCAATTTCATTTCAGGGAGAATGTGGGTGAGGTGTTATTCTGAAGAAAGTTGTAAGCCATGATTAAGGGGTAGATCTAAAAGTGGGGCATTTTGGGGGGATTATCCAGCACAAAATCATAATCAGACCTCATGTTTTGGGATTTTTTTTGCCAAAAAGTGATCCATTTAGAGATGCACATCCATATATACCTTATTAGGTGGGTATCTGCCCCAAAGTTTTGAATAACAACAACAAAAAACATTACTCATGAATTATCCTCTACTTGTGTGCAAACTAGAACTGAAAGATCCATCGTAAACTATATAAAAATCAGTGCCACATGGCATGAGAGAAGGCTTGACGATACATGTACAGGTTTTCAAGAGTCTACATCATATGATGTGTTAAATATGCCTTGTGTCTTCCTAGATGTAACAGTAACTACTGATGCCAATGTGCCTTTAAGCTTCATGGGCTTATGTGAATTGTGGATGAACTGTATCAATGTTATTATGGTGCAATATAGGCTGTAATTCGATTGATTAAATTATTGTTTTGAATGAAACATCAACTTTAAGAATGTATTGATGTAATATATTGCATGAAATAAAGTAGAAGGCAAAAATAGATAAGTAAAATGTATGTTTTCTTGTATTTTGTAACGTGTTTAAGCAATTTTTTTATTGATGAAATATTAGATATATGTGACAAAAAATTAATTCCCTCCAACGTGAATAAATTATTTCCTAAAGTGCAACCCTGCTCTCTTGGCACCCCACCTTGAAGACATAAAAAGCAAAATACATAAAATATGAATAAATAGGGCTGGGACCTAGCTAGCTGCAATGGCAAGGCCATCCCGAGGTGAAGTATTGAAAAATGGACCTCAAAGCTGTATTTAGGGGTCATATATACCTAATCTATCGTCTACATTTCTGATGTACAGTGCGTCCCAGAAAAAACCTCTTTCATTTGATGCAACTCACTTGATGCATATTTCATGCATGAGTGATTAAAAACAATATGAAGAGAGGGTACCAAAAAGTCATTTGACGGACAGTATCTGAAT